>UELU01000002.1:0-16783 GCA_900490025.1 Megastigmus dorsalis
AAAGTCAATCGCGTAGTTCGCGGAGCTACGCGGAGCATGGTATTCTACAAGTGGTTAAATGTTGGTATTCAAAATAATTTTTTCACTGCTTAGGAAAAAATAGTGGCATTGATTTGAATCGATGCACAATATATCTATTCGTTATTATCTTTTAATTGATTCCTTTTTTGACTTTTGAAACTACTGCAAAGTATGGTTTTTGAGTAAAAGCTCTAGGCGGTGAGTTTGCCTATCGTCTTAATCGGTTTTTGTCACTTATTTAACATTCTAGCGTCCAGAAAAAGAGTGGCATCGATTCGGAATCGGTGCGAATTAAGAATTAAGGCGTCCCTCTTCTGCCGTGTCGAAAACACCTGTAGCTGCTGCGCCGATGGTAAATTGCCGCTATTGTTGCTACCGATATTGACTGCCGCTCTGCATTGTAATACGGCCCGCCGTGTGTTCCAGTGAAAGATAGTCGGGGTCATCAATGTGGGTTGTGCGGGTCCACGATTAAGGATGAGAAGAGGAGGAAACGAAATAAATAAACTTGAATAAAGTTAATGTGATTTATTCCAGAGATATATTTATTACAGAGAAGCTGCCAGTGGCTTTAAGTCTCGGAGTAGGTCTGCTCTAGGAGCGTTACATCTGGTAGCACATAACCTCGGTTTCAGGCTTATGCTTCGTACTGGTGAGTGCATGTATATGTATGCTTGTGTATTCGTGCGCTAGTGGCGCTCGCTCTTGTGAGTTGAGGTTTGTGCCCACAGACTCATGCAGATCGAATAATAAATATTAGAGTAAAATCGAAATTTTTTATTTTTAGTGTATAAATTCCACTTTTTCATATAAATGTTTATTATTTACAGGAAAAATAGTCCAAAACAAGCCAAAAAGTGTCCTTTTTACGAAACTTCGAGAAAGTTTATTTTTTTCGAGTTATTTGAAAAAAAGATGTTTTCGAAAATCGACTTTGACGGTGTAAGTAATGATCCTACAGAGACAAGCAAAGGTTCATTTTATTCGGGGATAATTGTATCACAAAGTTATTTATAAATAGAATCATATTTATCAATTTTTTATATGAAAAAATACGTTAAAAACAATGTAATTTTTTTTACCCGGTTTTTTTAATAGAAGTTTTTTAATTTTTACTTAAGATGATATATAATAACTGAAAAGTTTACATAACTGAAAAGTACTTTTCAAGGAGCGTATTTTAAAAAGAATGAAGGTGCTATGACATCTGAAAGCCGAGATTTATATGAAAAATTGGAATTTATACAGTAAAAACAAAAAATGCGATTTTTAACGGTTATTTCCATTTTTATCAAATGTTTATTATCCAATCTCCATGAGAAAAATTTTATTCGACAGGTAGTTTTGAGGCCTATTCCTTCCTAATTTAACTTTTTTCGATTGGAGTTCGAGTTTTTCATTTATATGCAAAAAACCGTTTTTTTGACTTTTGCGAATCTTTTTAGTTATGTTCGCCGTTGAAACTGGAGCGGAAAAAACCGCTATCTTTCTTAAAAATTTTTTCTCTATACGTCCATATTTTTTTTTGCTGTTAGCATGATTTCACCAATTTTCTACAGATTGATTGGACATAATACTGGGGCATAAGATTTGTGCAGATTTCTAGCGTCATCTTTTTTATTAACAGGATTATATTCCATGTTTATGGGTAGTATAATTGCTGCTATGGAGGTACATAACAATTACGTAACTCCGTCCCGTTGGCGGATTGTTTTGGTTGTACTTAAGATAAGATAATCTTAATTGTCTATTTATGTAAACATTCATGTTTATTAATGCAAACAAACAATTAATATGTAATTAAGATACCTTAATTGATAAACAAATACTACATAGTTTACGTAAACAATAATTAACATTATTTTAATTAATAAAAACATAAGTAGTCCTTAAAAGGACAGATTTTTTTATATATACGAAGTATAAAGATATTATTTAAATTTTTTATATCCGTCTTTCTGTGGAAAAAAATATGTATTGCCTTTCCAAGGAGAAATGATCAGCTATGTGATAATCGCACGTTTATCTTAAGATAAAACTCTACGGTTACGCGCAAGCGTTGATGTATAGCAAATCTCTTTTAAGAAAATGAGACTCGAATGCAGTTTTAAGCAGACGAATGAAATATTCTGTTACTATTATCTCCATACCAATTTCGACGGTTAAATATAACTTAACCCATTAACGCCCAAGTGGACAGTTTTTTCACCAGTTTTTCAGAGTTCTTTAGATGGGGTAAATTTGGGCCTAAAAAATTTTTGAACACATGAAATTTATGGATTTTTCATCCATCTTTCGAATGGTGACATTTAAAATATAAAAAAAAAACATTTTTTATTACGCAAACATGAAGTTTAAATGTAAAAAATACCGAAAATTTTTTTTTTATTAGATTTTTTACCAACTTTCCATTATGCAATCATCTTGAAACCAATTTAGATGGTGAAGGGAATGCCTGAACTTTGAGAAAACGTGTTTGTAAAGCTAATTTTATTACCTACATGATTCAAAATGGCGTCCAAAGTGATAATTGTTACTAAATATCTCTAGGACGCTTTAACTAATAAACTTTCAACTTTCAGAAAAATTTCTATTAATAAAAAGTGCTTAGAATTCATCAAAGATCATAATAGAATTTTTTCAGAATTTTTCTTGACTTTTTTTTAATTTATAAAAAACACAAGTAAAGATTTTTTCAAAATTTTCTCCAAAAATTCTATTGTGATCTTTGATGAATTCTAAGCACTTGTTATTAATAGAACTTTTGCTGAAAGATGATAGTTTTCGAGTAAAATAATCTTAAAAAATAAAAAATCATCTTATCATTTTTTTTATTTAAGGCTTATATTATTTATAATAAGCTCATACCTATTTGAAAATTAGTATTTTGCACCTGCTATCTCTGAAACTCAGCTAACTGCATCTACTTACGTTTTCTGAAAACAATTTGAACAATGCGCACTTTTTTATAATTTATCCATTATTATCTACGCAGTGCACTAGTTTTTCTTGCTCAAAAATATTAGCATTTATTATTTATTACAAAATTAATAACCCTTTTATTTATAAATGTTATAACTTTGTTTCTCAACTTTTGACCCAAAATTGATTGACTAAAATATAAATACAAACAGTATAAAAATTTATCAACAAATTGGATGAGTGTAGTGAATGAATAAAAGTTTTTGTCTGAAATTCAACACCTTGGCGGATGATAAGTCAGTCCAGGGTTAGTGCGCTTAGCTACTACATCTTGAGTCTCAGATTCCTCGTCAGAATCTGATAATAACTTTGATTCATCTGATAGCAAAGATAAGGATTGTTTGACTTTTATTCCAGATCCTGGTGATTCTGGTTGTTCAGATGATGATTCTGAGAGTAAAGAATTGGAAAAAATTCTTATTCAAAAACATCAAAAAATTACAACGACAACCAAACTAAGCTTGAAAACGATAAAGTTTTCGAATGGATCGATGGAGAAAAAAAGTACAGTAACGATGTTGAAAATACATTGCTTTTGTCCGATGCTAATATTGTAAAAATTCGAAATATGAGTCCAGTCGAATTATTTCAAACTTTTTTTCTCCTGAGATCAAAAATTACATTATTGAGTCAACTAAGCAGAATGGTCATGATTTGACAATATCCGAGCTAAATACTTTCATTGTAATAATCATTTTCTCGATTGACAATCCCAGAAAGTCTCAAAGACATTATTGATCTACTGATCATCATCTAGGCTGTGAAGTAATAGAGTCTGCTATGTCTCGAAATAAGTTTCAGACCATAAAATCAAAATTGAAATGTTCGCAACGAGCAGATGAAGATCAAAATGATATGGCTTGGCGTTCGAGAAAAATAATGAATTTATTTAAGGAAAATATAAAAAAATTTGGTTATTTCGAAACTGCGTTGTCCGTTGACAAGATGATGGTTAAATTTTATGGTAGAACAATTTTTAAACAATATATTCGAGGTAAACCGATAAGGTTTGGCCTGAAATTTTGGGATCTTTGTACTGTAGATGGTTTTCTTTTAGAATTTGATCTATACTTTGGAAAAAATTCAACGATAGGTCAAAATTTAGCCAAATGTGTTGAAGGGTCCCGAGTTGTAATTGATTTACTAAATCATTTGTTTTCAAAAGTAAGTGCGCGTAACATACAATCATATCACCTTTATATGGACAATCTGTTTACGAGTTTTGATCTCCTTTTACGCTTACAAAAATTGGGATTAAGTTGCACTGGTACTATTAGGGAAAATAGAGTAAAAATAAAGAATGTTTTTCCTAAAAAATCTCCGCGAGGAAGTAGGGCTGTCAAACACGATAAAAACAGTGGAATCAATTACATAACTCTCATGGATTCTAAGATACTTCCCATTGCTTCCACAGCTGGAGGAGTGACGTCTACTTACCCGAGAAAATGATATTCTAGTGAAAAAAAATCTAAAGTAGAGCTTGCCTTTCTCCGTGCATTCGGGCTTTACAATCAATTTATGGGAGGCGTAGATTTGCATGATAGCCACTGCAACAATGTTACTCCAAGCATTAGATCGAAGAAATGTACTTGGATAGTTTTGATTAGATTGATCCAAGCAAGCATCATAAATCCTACAGTGATTTCAAATTGTGTCAATGAAATAAAAAGAGACATTAGATTTTGCGCTAGCTTTAGGGCATCATTAACGTGATAATCCTCAGTTATCATCTCAAAAAAGTTACGAAAAAATACACATTGAAAAGAAAAAAGTATGCTTAATTAATTCGTGCTCAATCAGAACAAACATTTTTTGTCAAGAATGTGATGAGTATTTTTGCAAAACATGCTTCCAAAAAAATCACTAAAACAAGAAAACTTTTTTATCTTGTAACGTTATGTCCTTCCCCCGGATGATCGAGTAAACCAGGGTTTTTAGGGAAGGGGTGAACTCGTGAATAAATAGTACAACCGTTTATGAAAAATAATAAAAAAAAAACATTTATTCCATAGGTGGTGGTGGAAGACATTTAGAGATGTCTGAAACAAAGTAAAAATATAACGAGTTGTAATTATCGATGATTCTCAGTTTAGTTTTACAGTTATGCGTCTAGTGCGTGATCCCGTCGAGCCATCACAGCGCGAATGAGTTGTATATACTCGGACGAAGCTTCTATACGTGAATATACGCGAATCCAGTAATTGGGACACGGTGACCTAATTACTGACACCCTACGGATTCGGATTCTGGGATCCCTAACTAAGGTATCAGTCAAACGCGACGTCTCTACGATGATGTCTTAGTAGTGTCGGTAACGAGGGTCACCTCAGTTACCGATATTTTACAAAAACGCGCGTATACTGCCTAAACGTAGGCTAAACCGGGCGGTTATCGTTTTTAAAGCGCTGGCGTGCACGGAAGAGCGCCTCTCGTGTCGATTTCCGGCCCTCGACTTTTTCACCCTGGGGCACCAGTGCAGTGACTAAAGGTTAAACGTATATCGGGGTGGCTCGTATTACCCCATGTTCTGGTTAAGTCAAGGAGCGCCTTAGACTTAAGCTAGAACGACGGGGGGCAGGTGGTTATACCGTCACCAGGAGCACCTGCGCAACGGTTTAACCCCGGAGCATTGGGTTATTCGGTCCGGGTCTTTGTAGTTCCAATTATCATAGGCTGTTACTATTTAATAGCAAAATATTGTTAAACATATCAAATAGTATAAATACATTCAACTCCGTGTAACATTTCAATGTATTATACCACAACATAATCACACTCATGTACAGTGCTTTAGCAATTATTGAAAGCAATACAAGCTCAGCGCTTTATAAATAATGCGCTTCCTAATAAAACGTAAATTTAATACAACCCATTGATATTAATATGCATCAGCATAGTCATAGAATCCTATTTCTATACAACCAACTGTGATTCAAACAGATGTGATACGCACTTAAGCGAATAGTATTGAGTAATTACTAAACCAAGAGAGTAATCGTAATTGTAAAAATAAGAGAGTAATTGTTTAATTCTGAATACCTCATGTACTACACATCGACGGATGTCTAAATAAGCCAATACATATATCTGTATCGCTAATACTTGATTGTAAGTAATAATGTACACACGTAGCGTAAATGCAAAGCAAAAGTCAATTAAAAATTAATAAGGCGGGGAATCTAACGCCTGTGCACTCCCATATAAATGCACGCTGCGCACTACTGTATAAAGATTAGAAGCATACATGTTTTTGACAAATAAGCGACTGTGATATGTACAATATATAAGACTTTATACACAACGTCAATTGTGCCGTGTACTCGCAATGTTACTACGTATTAATGTACCTGAATTGCATAAAAATTGTACAATGCAATATAATGAAACAACAATTAACTAGTCAATGTTATTATTTACCACAGCATTACAATTGCAACACAGCAATATTTAAATGCAAGGGGGAGGGGGGTGATGTGGGAACTAACCTTACCCGAGCAAGCGAGTAGCGCCACTGGCGCAACAAGTAAGCAAGCAAGTACACACATAAGCTCCTCTGCATAGGTATCATGCCGAAACCGAGCCAATGTGCTGAGTACTGTCTCTCTAGTCCGTCAGACTAGCTTCGACCGACCTTCCAGAATAAACTCTCTACAACTTTAAACGAGTCTTATTCTTTACTCTCCAACTCTATAACAACATCCGGGAGCCACGCTCCCACAAGCCGTTTAATTGACCTAATGCCGGTACGATGAATCTGCACTTATCCTGAACTGCTAGAACGTTTTTAAATTTTCGATTAGTCAAATTCGATTAACTACAAAGATTGGTCTATTTAAGGATAACATCCAATGAAACATCAGAATTATCAAATGAAGTTACTTTATTATAAAAATTCTATAAAATTTCAAAAACATTCTAGTATCGTTTTGTATTAACAATTTTATAAGTTAAAAAGAATTTATCGCTCGGCAATTAATGAAACTAAACTTAATAATGAGAATTATTGATTTCCTCGAGCAAACAAAATTATACTCATGTTTTCCCGTGGAGGTGTACGTATTAAAACAGTCTCTTTGGACCTCCACTTGAGTGTTTAATCGGAGAATAAATCTCCGAAAAGACGCCGGAAATTTCCGGGAATAGAATTTAAAGAAAAAGGTTAATAGTTAAATGTTGGAAAAATTTTTAAAAGTATAAAGAATGATTGCGTTTTGCCCCGGGTTACCTACTGGGCTCATCAGTAAGATGACATACAACACTATCTTAGACGCAAAATGTTATGCCGGATGGATGCTGTCTATATAACCTGGGAATAATAGAAGTGCTAGTGGAGCCCAAAATTGTCTTCCATCTAGCATGCAAGAGGTGAAATTTGTAAGAATTTATAATTAAAATTAAAAATTAAAAGTTAACAATTAAAAATGACAAGTGTTTTCAGCTCTCACTTTTGCAAAAATCTTCTTCTCTTAGAATTTATTGCGAAAATATATCTGTCATTTTATATACTTTAATGAATACATGAATTACCTAAGTCGGAAAAATAGGATTCATTCCGACTGTCGCTCATGCATTGTAGATTCAACATCAAATTTTGCATGATCAAAAACTAATTTATTGTTCATATCGCATTCCTGCAAAGTTTTTTTTTAAATAGATTTAAAAATGTGCTTTTTCAACAGAAAAATAAATATAATAAATTTTTCAGATGGTTTCCAGGTGGACAGAAGACATACACATTTTGGAAAATTTTCGACATTATGAGTTTTTTCAACAAAATATCAATTTTTCGACGTTTTATACCTATTTATTTGTAAAACTGAATGCATATTTCGATTCTACGTTAAATTTTACAAAGAAAATGATTCTTTAGATTCATTCCGAGCACATTTTCAGGCCTAGAAAACGAATTTAAAACGCAAAACTCCATGTTATTTAAATGGAAAAAAGGTCGTGTCTATAGGCATGGGTTAAACTTTGAATTTGGTCATTCGAAATTTAGGTATCGCATATTTCTCGAAAAAAATTAGTGAATTTTAAAAATCTTTTTTTCAAAAACTCGAAATTTTTAATTCGAAAAAGTCTTGTTATGCAGCTATGACTTCAACCAAATGTGCACAAATCCTGATTTCTCGTAATATAGATGTAAAGGTGGTTTAATTGCACTAGCCGACAAAAAAAGTTCCCCGTACTTTTGACGAGAGATGTGTACTTTTGGGTATTTTTCATCGCTGAATCCAAATTCGCAGCCAGATTAAGGAGTCACGCAATGATTTTTCGGAATTTGATACAGTTAATCTGACTTCAAATATGAATTCTACGGATCAAAATACATCGGAAATCTTATAGGGCTTCAAAATTCTACTAAGAGTGTATATATACACATGTATATTATAACGGAGCTGTTTTTACTGTGTGGAGTACCGGTGTACTGCACACTCCTACCTTTCCTACACGTTGCAGCGGGAAAAACTATGCGTGATTTTCCCCGCTGGTTAGGTCCCTCAACTTCCGTACAAACGCGAGACTCTTTTGATGAGTCTCGCTTTCCATTGATCGGACTTTTGATCGTGAGCGCCATGTTATGCTCACGATGCCAGCTACTCAGATTTATGCACAGTGGAAACGCTTTTCCACTGTGCCCACGGAGGTGGCGGTAATCGCGGAACAAATAGTGGAAAAATCTCTACTTAAATAACGAATGCGAGAATTTATGCTATCAAGATATATTCTATAATATTCTTTATACAATTATCTACACAAAGTACTCTCAACTTTACTCATAAACGCGGGAAATCTTACGCACACAAGTATACGCGGATCGCCGTTCGCGATCCGTCGCAATAGTACACAAGGTATTTACTTTTTCACTGCGCTGCACCTAGTACTCGCTCTGTGTACTATCCTGTCAGCTGCACTGGCCTGTAGGTCCAGTGCAGCTCTTTAGGTCGTAGAGTATACGGCTAAATCTACGTTCACTCACACCCATACACACACACACCTTGCCTCACGAGTATTGTCGTGTATCTCTCGTGGTTTCTCTCTCACGTCCGATGTGAGTCGCGGCGGAAATCTATCCGACGGCGCGATCGAATTTTCTCGCAAGATCGCCTATTTCTCTCTGTTCCGCGACACGCACCACGCTCGCTGTCCTGCTCATCATCTTTGGTGTTTGCGCGCCGTCGGATTGAGCGTACAATCGAATTAACGATTGAATCCTCGATTCAATCGCGAATTCGTTATAATATGTATACATTCTTAGTAGATGAATATAATATGTTCACTTACCAAGATCAATAACCTTGACCTTGATATAAGTTTTGAAGCTCATTTAAAGGTCAAAGCGATTATATTCACGAAGCCTATTTTTTCATTCCGGAACTTGAAAGAAGGGAAAATATCACATTCAAAATCATATTTCATAGCTATTGATTGTAAACATCACATGGTCAAATAAAAAACTATAACCTAGCCTGAATAAGTTTACAACACTTTTTGAATCTTATGCCAAAATATGGGTTTCCGCTTACGCACTCGCTTTTCATCGAATGGTCGGTGTAAAGGGTTTCTGCGACGTTTTTATCCCGATATTTTTGTTTCTCTTTTAAGCATCCAGCAGTAATCTCTGAAAAAATTAATGTCCCGTCATTTGGTCTTTTCCTGGACATATCAATGTTCAGGACAAGACCAAACTAAAGTTTACAACACCAACCATATGGAAACAGTAGAAGGTATCGCTAAAATGAAGAAAAATCAAATAGCTTATCCAACTTTCAAAAGCGTTCAGCTTCCAAACAAGATATCTATAAAAGGTTTAGAAGATGTATAGTCACGAAATAAGAAGCCTTGTTAATAAAAGAGATATCGACATGGATGAAAGCATATCAGATGAAGAGACTTCAAGCGAATCCTATAAGATTGAGAAGGAATATTATTTGGAAAATGATGAGGAATACGTCCCTATCGGTAAAGAGCGAACTGCGAAAAATTTTATTAAAAACATCTCAATGATCTGTTCAGGAAATGTGGTCTATCGAAAGGACAAGCTCAATATACAGCTTCGGATTTGAAGAATTTGATATGTTGATGAAGAGTACTAAAGTAAGTGTGTATCGAAACCGAGAGGAAAACTTTCGTAAATATTTTGAGATGGATTCAAATCTAGTTTACTGCACAAAAGTGAAAGGACTTCTCGGTGAATTTCAACCAAATGTAAATAAATCTGAGGAATGGAGGTTATTTATTGATTCATCCAAGTACTTGCTTGAAAGTGTTGCTTCACAATATAAACAAGTATGCTCCCATACCGTTAGCGCATTCAATTGTTTCGAAAAAAGAGTATTCTAACTTTGAACTGGTTTTGAAAACAATAAATTTCGAAGAACATCAGAGGCGAATATCTGGAAACCTAAAAACTCTTTCTATGATACTGGGACAGCAATCTGGATCCACAAAGTATCCATGTTTTCTGTACATGTTTGATAGCAGGGATAGAGACAATCATTATTAAAAGAAAATTTGGACATCAAGAATATCTTTTAAAACTGGAATACAGAATATTGTAAATGAACCACTCGTCAATCCGTCCAAAATTTTAATACCTCCTCTGCATGTTAAGCTTGGTTTGATGAAAAAATTTATTGAAGCTGTAAACAAGAAAGAGCAATGCTTTCAATATTTGGACCAAGTGTTTAGTCATAAAAAATCATGTTTTTTGCTTTTTTTCTCAATAAATCACTGCGGGACCCCGTAAGGAGGTTCTATAGTAACTACCCTAGTCAGAACGCGAAAAAGAAAGAGACAGAGAGACGTGCAACCACTGCTCTAATTCCATGCAGTTTAAAATTGCCATTACTCAAAGAATTGATGATAAAAATTTATAAAAATCAAATTACACCTGTCTCGAAAAGTATATAATACTTTTATTTGGGCTTGTGTTATTAATTAGGACAAAGTTCAAACAAAGCCGGCTGGTCACGCAATAATAGGCAACCTAAGCGTTTTATCAAGTCATACACGAGTTATATCTCCTTGGATGATTCGCGTAAGCTTCGAAATCCACCATTGTTGCAAAATAAACAGGTGAAAGACTTTCAGAAACAATCTCGATAATCATTATCTAATTACAATCATTACAGCATATATCTTTTAATACTTAAATACTTCATCTCACTCCCCTAACTAAATAAACGAATACATTTATGTATTCGTTACACTCTACCACTAATTAGCACTAAGTGGGATAAATAAAGCAACGTTAAAGTGTAAAAGATGCTTATTTAAAAGCTATACAAACTCCAACCATATTACTCTTTGTAAATAAAGAAGCTTATGGAGAAGATACTGATATTACGTATATTATTTTGATTTTAATGTAGACGTAATTTAGCTATACTTATGTATAGGTTTTTTAACATCTTATTTTTCCCGTGTAGATTGTACTCTCCTGAATAAATAAATACATAAATAAATAACAGTACCAATTCACAGGGCTGAATATTTAGAATTTATAGAACGGTATACAATTTTATAATTTTGCCTAGATGCCTACATATAAATTGTTCAAGAACTGGAAATAAATCTGAAATTCAAGTCGAATATCCAGCTGGAATATTAGTTACTGGGGCTACATACTAACTGCTGATAGCAAACTTTGCGCGTAAGCGATAGTAGAGCCCAACAACTTTGTGAATATTTAATACCCGTATCACGCTGACCTCTATAACTTTTATGACTTTTTAATATAGAGTAATTTTTCTGATTATTACTAATTTCCGCAGCTTGATTAATAAATGCTACCGAATGTAAAACTAAAAAATATTATAAAACTTTGAAAAAAATTCAAGTTATATCGTACTATGAGGTTGGCGAATTAAAAAAGAAGCTTTTTTCCTAATTTTAATTAAGGTTCTTTTAAGCGCATTATCATTAATTCCACACAAACTGCTGTCAATAAAAATAAATATTATGGTTTTCCAGAAAATAAAAAATATATTTTTTATTTTTACAGAGGTTTTTGGCACGTGGTAAAGCACTACATCGTCGAAACGAAATAGTCCCCTGCTGCTCGCCGACTCAACTATCGCCGATTCAGCTGCTGTACGTCGACTCGAACAACACGATTACGCAAAAGACTCTACCAAATATGGTTGTAGAAGCCTGCGGCTGCATGTGATAAATTATGGTTTTCACTTTTCAATTTTCAAGACTAAAGGAAATTGTCACCTCGCATATATCAAATCTAATAAAGCTGACAACAATCACTTGTTTTTGTGCAGAAAAAGAATACACTTTATTGACTTGCAGGAGACTAAAAAGCTGATTTTAAAATTATAACTTACAACTAACTTAATTCGTTTAAAAAGAAAGGTCTCCGTTGTTTATGTAGCACATTGTGTTTCGAGAAACATTAAAAAATAAGATGCAAATTTGAGATCTGTCTTCTAACATTACATTTGAATTTTGATTAAAAATTATAATACTTCAAGCTTCTTCTTTTTTATAGTCTCCTATGGTAGAGTATATCAAAAGGGTATGATTTTAGAAAAATGTACACCAAAACTTTTTTCTTATAGTTCTCTAAAGATTTCAGATTTTAGGTAATTGTACAAATACAAGGGGCACAGCACAAATACTCAAAAGTAAAATCACGCACATACTTACCGACAAATATCAATGATCTTCTTTAAATATTTATATTTCTTTACAGCAAAAATTTAAATAATGCAAAACATAAGCTTTCTTGAACAGAATCTCCACGCTCGATTCGACATGTGGGATCTCAGATCGATACCGACGAAACTCGCTCATGGTAAAATACAAAACTTTTCGCTCTGGTTCTTTCAAATGCAATCAAGAAAAGAATTGCATAATCGCGTACCGGGTTGAAATATATAAGGCATGCAGATTATAAACAACAGGTAGATTATAAACTATACAAAAACAGATAACGAAAAATACAAGATGCATTACGAATCTGCAACAGGAGTATGATAAGGGAAGTTATGCATACAAATTCGACGCAAAAAATTATCATATGGTTTTCAATAGAAAAGTGATGCAACTTTTTATTTTATTTAATAATTTAATTGTTTAACCATTTTTTCACATAATTAACTCATAAAATATTGTAAAATCTAAACACTCTAGTGTAAATCATATTATTTTAAACATTTAACCAGCAACAATTATTGTTTTCTTTGTTTATAAGGAGCAAATGCTTATGACATTTTACAAATTCCGTTCTAAATTACTTTGTGCAATCAAGTAGTATTTTAAAGTTTTTATAAGAGACCTTTCTTATTATTAGTTTAAATATAGCAATTAAAATATTAGACAAATTCGATTTATTATTTGTGTAATAGCTTTAATATTTTACTTGTTTCAATATTTTACAGATAATAATTTAGCAATTAATCTGTGTAATAATATCAGTTACATAACACGCAAATGTTTTATTTCTAAGTCAGCGTTATTAATTTAGTTTTCATTAATAATTTTATTCTGTTAAAATAAAAACAAGAAATAAAATATGTTTTAATTATTTTAAATATAATTTTTAAAATACTAAAAGCCGTAATTTATTTAAATAACAATATCAAATAATCTTATATTATATTAAAGTGGAGCCGGTTTTTGCGTTCTTCGGATCTCCGCTCTCAGATTGACCCATTTAGATGTAACTAATTTTTTACTAATAAGAGTGACATAATAATAACAACAACATAACAGGTGTTTTAATGTTTTATGTTTTTCCCATTTTTTATGGTGTTTTCATTTTACATGGTGTTTCTATTTCTTGGGGTTTTCATTTTTTTATGGTGTTTTCATTTTTTTTGGTATTTTCAATTTTTAAGGTGTTTTCATTTTTTTGATATTGACAATATTTATGGCGTTTTCTATTTTTTTTAGTGTTCTCATTAATTTGGTGTTTTCACTTTTTATGGCGTTTCAATTTTGATCGTGTTTTCATTTTTTGGTGTTTTTATTTATTATGGTGTTTCAATATATCTGGTGCTTTTCCTCGTAGAGGATGTCTTGTCCACCTGGGAGTCACCCTGACACCTGGACATCATCTACAGGATGGACCCCGGATTTTTGGTGAAACTGTTCTTTACCTGGGGCTCATCCTCGTAGGCGATGTCCCGTCCACCTGGAAGTCACCCTGACACCTGGACATCGTTTGCGGGTGAACCCGGAAGTTTTAGTGTATCAGTTCTATAACTGGTGCCTTTCCTCGTAGAGGAGCCCCGTCGATCTGGGAGTCCCTCTGACACCTGGATACACACCGCCTACAGGGTTAACCAGATTTTTCAGTGCATAAGTATTAAAAAATATAAATATGATATAAAAATATAATATATGTAGAATTTACAAAAAATATACATTATCCAGGTAGTACTTGCGTTTTTTCATCGATATCTAAAATAAAGAGTAGTTCTCTATACTTCCAGCGTTAGCCAACGTATGTCCTTTGCGCGACTCTCACGATGAGGACGTGTTGGTAAGGAAAAGTTTCTGAGTCATGTTTCTTTTTAGTATTCTTTTTTAAATGCTGCTGCAGATATTTTTTTATTTTATCACATTGCTGCATTTATTAATATGATTTTGCGAATTTATATTTTTTTACAACGCTGTGTTTATAAAAATGTTGTGACTCATTTTAATTTTTTTTTGCAGCGCTGCATATATTGAAATGCTGCTGCCTATTTTTTTTCTACAGTATTGTACTTATTAAAACGCTGTTGTTAATTTTTATTTTTTTCTACAGCACGGAATTAATTAAATTTTTTTGAACTTATTACAATTAACCCTTTAACTCCCATAAGGTTTTGGTCAATAGCACAAATAATATCTATATAAACAAATTGTTTAAACAAATTAATTTTGCAAAACTGATAGCAGATTTGGATTCAGCGATGGTCGACACTACTAAAACCAGATAGATATTATTTGTGCTATTGACCAAAACCTTATGGGAGTTAAAGGGTTAAAATGCTGTTGTCTTATAATAATTTGTACTTCTTTTAATTTTTTACCATCATTAGTGTTTAGTTTTATGTTAAACGTTGTAGACTCTGTAATATTTAGTGGTAATTTGAATGTTGTATGCACAGTTTCTACATTTTTTAATAAATTTGCTGCTATGCCCGTCCAAGCTACACATAAAAATGGTATATTTGAGATTTTTAAGTAATCTGTTAAAATATTAAGTAAATAACTTTTCCCACTTCCTCCTGGTCCATCGATAAAAATATGATTTTTTTGTTTTGATTTTAAATATTTTAAAACAGCATCGTATATTTCTTTTTTTTAACTTGCAATGAATCCAGTTTTATTTGTAATAAATGCACAATCATTTCCTTATACTTTTACTTTTTGCTGAAACACTTTAGCAACAATATATGGTCTATCAATAGTATTTTCATATTTTTTCAAATTTCCAGTTATTTCTTTCCAGTTTGGATTACATGTCTTATAGTTATAAATAAGTCAGGTTTTCCATAGTGATTAACAATAATTATCGAATCGATATAATTTTGTTTATAAATCGTGAACTTCTAGTAAAACTTAAAGATACCCTAGTGGAAAAAATTTTTGTGATGAAATGTGTCAAAATGTGCGCAAATGTGCTAATATGTGCGTAAAAGTGCGAATATGTGCCAAAAGTGTGTCCAGGTATATACAATTGGAACATCTGGCACAATTTGACACAATTTAACACAATTTAGCACAGCTAAAAACATTTCAGCACATTTATGCACATTTCAGCACAGTTATGCACATGTTTGCACAATTCGGCACATTTGCGCACAATAGGGCACATTTGAGCACAATATGGAACATTTCCGTATACTACGATATTTTTCGACTAAAAATGGCACATTTAGATTCATAAGAATCGTGCCAAAATGTGCTAAAATATGCGGAGTCCAAGTGTGCCAAACTGTGTACAAATGTGCCTAAATGAGCCTAAATGTGCATAAATGTATCTAAATGTGCCTAAATGTGCCAAAATGTGTAAAAACTTGCAGAAACACATGAAACTTATTTACTACTCTTAAAATAATTTCATTGCTTAACTGTGCGAAAATGTGCTGAAACGTGCCAAAATGTGTTAAATGTTCCAATTATATATACCTGGACACATTTTTGGCACATTTCAGCATATGTTTGCATAGTTAGGCACAGTTCAGCACGTAAGTCATTTCCACTATGGTAAAATAACCATTTTTCCAATTTCTATGTTTTTAGATTCTTTTTTTTATGTTAGTGTATAACAATCACTTCTCAAAATATTTTGATTCTTTTCTAATATAATCAAGGCGCGCGTCAGCGCGCCACAGGCAAGTATGCGGCCCGCGGCGGCATCGACGACTGTTAATATATATATCAAAATCGGGGTTTTCTAACCCTATTGGAAATATAAAGGGTACTGAAACGTACAGAAACGTACAGAAATGTACGGAAGCGCATATAATCGTATAGAAACGTACAGAGAGGTACCGTTCGGTACTGTACATCTCGAATTTGGACACTTTGTACGTTTTAGTACGCTTCTGTACGTGGAAGTATATTTTTGTATGTTTAAGTATGTTTCTGTACGTTTTTGTACGTTTTAGTACAGTTGTTTAAATTTTGGTTTCTCCTTCGTTTTCCGTACGTCTACGTACATTTCCGTACGAGTACATACGTGTACGGACGTCTACGTACGTTTCCGTACGTCTGCGTACGTCTACGTAAGTCTACATATCCCTGTTGAAAATAATGACGTCATTTAGCG
>UELU01000010.1:0-10960 GCA_900490025.1 Megastigmus dorsalis
TCGCTGAAGGAAGACCATTCAGTCCAAGGGTCTATTATCTGAGAAGATTTCAAGGATCGCCGAATTTTGGTTGCTGATTGTCTTGGTCCTATTGAGGTAAGTGAATTTTGTATTATTATTATAATATTATTTTGTCCCTTTTAAATACCCAGAGAACTATTTACCTACAGCTCTGGAACGATAGCGCAGGTAGTTCGCAGATAATTTTTAGAAAAAGAAGTTTTTGAAACTATCAAAAGCAAGAGTACTTTTTACTTACAGCTTCGAAGCGGCATTGCAGGATGTTAATTGATAATTTATAGAAAAAGCCGCTGGGTTTTTCAAAGTCGTGAACTTTAAAAACTGAGAAGACCCAGAGAACTATTTACCTACAGCTCTGGAACGATAGCGCAGGTGGTTCGTACATAATTTTTAGAAAAAGAAGTTTGTCCTTTCATGGACCACGTGTTTCACGCCTCTGCCAATGTTTTCATTTTTTGAAACTAACAAAAGCAAGAGTACTTTTTACCTACAGTTTCGAAGCGGCAGAATGTTAATTGATACTTTATAGAAAAAGAAGCTTGTCTGTTTAAAGCCGACGCATTGCGCGCCTTTGGAGCTTTTTCGAGCTTCAAAAACTGAACATAGCGAGAAAACTTTTCAATTTTAGCTTCGGAAAGTCAGCGCAAGTAGTCAATAAATAATTTATCAAAAAAGAAGCTTGTCTTATAATGGACGTCGCTCTTTGCACGTCTGAAATATTTTATAATTGTCGATAAATCAACATTGCTAATGAACTTTTAACTTTTGTGTCCGAAATTTCAGCACCAGCGATTTGCTAATAATTTACTGCAAAAAAGCTTATCTTTTAAATGGCGACGCGCTGCATGCCTGTGGAGCTTTTGACAAAGGTGTCGGGCGTAACAGAGTGTAATTACTTTTGACCTGTGGTACGTAATTCGCAGTGCCGGCGATTTACTAAAAGTTTCAAAATCTTGTCCTTTTAAGGATGACACACTGCGTACCTCTGAAGCTTCTTACAGAAATCAATACAGAGCTTTTCACCTGTTGCTTCTAAAATGTCGTCTTTGCGATTTGCCGCAAAGCAAAGAATGTTTGACTGATCAGGGGCAATTTTTATTTTGATTTAATTTTATTTTTTTGTAATTGAGCAAAAATCTTGTAGATCTTCAAAATTCAATACCGTCGAGTTCTCAATAATTAATCGAAAAAGCTTGTTTTGTGAAAGGCAACGTACTGAGCATGTCCTAAGCTGTTTAAAATAGTCGAAAATATAGTTGAGCATATCTTTTTTTCTACTTCTGGGAAATCTCAGTACTGGCGAATATAGGATAATAATTGGAAATATCGATAATCTCTGGAGCTCGTGAAGAGTATAAGAAAATCTGCATAACAAGATGACTTTTAATATTTAATTTACAATTTATCTCATAAAAAGCCATTCTTTTGTAGTTCTAGCCCATCATTATCTGTCGGTTGAAATATCACGCTCGTCGATCGCTCCGCTTTTTTCTTGCTTCTCCAATCGTTTCCGCGACGGCCTCCATAGCAACGGCTTTCTCCTTTTTGTTTATTGCGCGCCCCGGTAGTTGACAACGCAACTCGCTCTCTGATTGGCTATTTTCATTGCATTTTCCTTATCAATTTTTCATTGAAAAATTTTCGGACATTTTTTATGTTCAATTTTTCATGACGATTACAATAGTATATAAATGTTGTTTTATTTATATTGATTATGTACACAGCATCAAAAGGTAGCTCGAGAGACTGCTGCAGAATGAGGAATTCGCCAGAGTTTAAGCTTAAAATGGTCCTTGCCATAAACACCGACAAAGCTTCGCACTTTTGAAACTCAATCATGGCGAAAAAAACTGTAGCTAGTCAGACACATGATGGAGTCAATGTGTAGTTCCGAGATAAAGGTCTTGTTACAGAGTTCTCAATCGATTTACATTTGCATGAGCGACAAAGCGATGAGAGTAGGTTGATGAGTTTCGAGGCAGACCTTGTAAGCCACAGGCTGTGCGAGGAGCGGGCGCAAGGGATATCAGGTCGGCAGCTGAATAAATAGGAATGGGTGGTCTGGATGGTTGAAGCCCTCATGCATACCGCCAGATCGCACTTAATTGAGAGGGTCAACTGAAGACTTGGTGCATATCCTTGCACCAAAGAGCGCACAGATACAGCTTCTCCGAACTACCAACTCCCGAAATAGGGACGCAATTACCAGGATGGCCTTCACTATTACATTCTGCGGGATATCGTCATCACCCCTAGCCAGCTAGGAAACATGAGAAATTGCCAGGATGACGCCCGCTAAGGTAACCATCGAGAAGGAGAAGCCCTCTGGCAGTAGGTAGAATACAGTTTATTACCTCATCGAGGTTCACGTGAGGTGAGAATGACATCCTCGCAAAATGGGAGTTAAATAGATCCGGCTTGAAGCCGTGCAGCTCCTCCTTACTCTTCGGTAGGAAGCTCAGGTCGTGCAGCTCGGTCCAAATATCCTTCGTCTCATCCAGTGCCTGCTAAACTATCACGAAGGAAGGAGTAGCGTTCCCGATTGAATAGCCCCTGAATCACATCACACATCTGTAAAAGCTCACCAAGTTGACGGGAAACGCCCGATCTTCTGTAACGGAGATATACTGCATCTCGCAGTCTTATGAGGCGCATTGAATGAGCTCCAATCCATGGAGAGTGGCGCTTTCTTGGATTTATAGTTTTTAAGGGAGTTAGATGATCGCTCGCAGCAGTGAGGTTAGAGATGAGGGAGTCCAATGCGATATCGAGGTCCACATCATTGGCAGCCAGCGCAGTCCAATCACAGTATTGTAGGTACTCGAGCAAGTCCTCCACTTGGATATCATTGTAATTTCTAAAGCTGAATCTTTCGAATGGAGGTGCGTCATCGTGCAGATCATTGGTGGCATCAATAATATTATGCCTACTTGTTGAAGGTCGCCACATGTTCATCACTCAAGCGCCTGACAAACTTGGCATCACCTGACGAAGAGAGTAGATCTGCGTTAAGGTGACCCATACTTATTTTGTGGCTGTAGCTACCACATGACTCGCGGAGAATCGTCAGGAAGGCAACATCAGTTCGGAAAGCCACCTTAGTTGGTCGATAGATGACCGAGACCAAGACTGGAGGAGAATCACTTTGCTGTACCGTGCACGTCAAAAATTCCGGAGTACCTGATTTAGAGCCCGAACTATCAGATCTGGCTATTATCTTTGCTTTCAGCTTATCACGCACATACAGAGTGACTTCACCCCCATTTACATTACAATCCTGCCTAATGAGATCAAAACCATCCATCTGAACGAGACTATCTTCCACCTTTGGCCCAAGCCACGTCTCCGCCACTCCAAATAGATGATAAGAATTACCCTCCAACAAGAGTTGACGGATTTGCTCAATGTGAGCTCGAAGAAAGTTAACATTGAGAAAACCTGCCCTCAATCCTTCCCTCTTTTTGCGCCTCTGACCCTTGTTGACTCCGCCTAATCATGGTCTATTGGGTGTCACAGGCTCAATGACAAATCGATCACTATGCTGTGTACGTGATACATGCGAGGCCGCATGATCAGACCTGCCACGATCCGCCTCCTCAATTGCAGCCAAGTTAGAGGTAGAGAAATTGGGGTGCACGTGAGCGCAGCCTATTTTCCTTACCTAAAATTTACCTCCCCGATGCCAGACGTACCTAAATCCAAGGTCAGTAGCAATACTTTTCACGTCGAAAAATGATCTGTATTTTTGAGATAACAGTAATTCATTCCTAAAAAGTTTTTTGCTTGGCAAAAAAACTCCCAATGCGGTCAAGGGCAGGATCAATATCTGAGAGCGTTCCTTATACCAAGTCAATTGTTTTGTCAGCGTAATCTACGAACTTCTCTGGATCAGGGATACCGGAGATAATGACGCCATCACATTCAACATGACTACTAAGCACATTGGCGTTAAGAATCTCACCTCCAGTCAATCCTGTCATGCCCAAGTGCGTCGCAGTGGGGCTAGAGGTGATGCCATTCTCAATCATCTAAAGCTGCTTTGTCATTCCATCGACTGAGATCTGCAGCTTTTCATTCTACTGGGTCAGCAACAGTCGATCCTGGTGCGTTTCCTGTAGCAGAGAAGACTGTTTTTCTAGTTTCTCCTCTAACGAAGAGGCCTTTGCATCAATATTCCTGATGATTTGATCCGATGCTACTCAGAAGTAGTATTGGAGGCCTCAGACTTTGCCTTCAGTCGTAGTAACAGTGAGCGAAGATTATAAGATAATTTTAACCGATTACAAAAGAGATCCACTTGAGATTACGCGAAACCTAAAAATAATAAATCTTTCAAAGCAGCTCATGAAACTACTTCGAAATAAACTCCTGAATTTAACAATTAAGAAAAATTGAGATTAACAAAAATTTCCTGATAGTGCCTTAAAAATAAATACAATAAAAGTAAGGTAATGATTAAAAATGTAAAATCATCAATACTAGAGATACACACAAGCATACATATGTACACATATATGCATTCATACACATAGCTACTTGGCACTACACGAACACTAAACTTAATATATCTTTTAGAACAGCTCATCAAACTTCGCAATAAACTCTATAAAATAAATGAATTAAATTCTGAGTACAGAAAATTGCTCACTCTTAAGTAAGATGAAAGATTAACAAAATTTTTATGATAGTGCCTTAAAAACGTATGCACCGTATATACACCATTACACAAGCATGCATATACGTATAAGAGACTACGACAAACTAAAAATAGCGAATACTACATATACTGCTTGCGCACAGAACAAGCGAAATAGATATGAGAGTAAACGTCTGCAAAACAGCAACAAAAAATACGCAAATGTGTGTACGTAAATGACTAGAGTTCACCAAATATACTGAATCAAATGACGCAGACTTTCTGGCGCTATAATATGAATTTAGCGCTTACAAGATTTTCGAAAATTGTACTAGGTCGCACGCAGTATTGACATTTCATTAAGAATACTCTAGTAAGAGTCACAATATAATATGCAATCGTTAAGTCAGTGATTCGAGCAAATAATAAACAAGTTATTAATATGGATTAGTGATAAAACTATAAGGACGACCATCGCATTATTGTTATATGATAAGCGTAATGAGAAATTTTAGAAAAGCAAAATTTATTTGAGTTTAGAAAAAGTTTCGCTTTATGCGCCTGGATCACCAGACGCTAACACGCCTTTTAGAGAGAAAAAGAGAGAGAGATTGAGATAGATAGAGAAAGAGATAGAGAGATAGATAGATAGATATAAGTTTATTTGTAAAATTTTACAAAATATATATGTTTAAACTATATTGCTTTCTTTCATTGAAATATACATTTTCTTATTCTTATATTCTCCCAGTCACTCATTTTCAGTCTTTCTATGATATCACAGCTTATTTACATTATCAGGCATCAAAAAGTTACAACTTAAAAGTAATCATAGAGCGTTTTAAATAAAATACAAATAAACAAAATTAATATGAAGGAGCGATTTATATCTATCAGCCTTAGTGTATAAAAAAGAAAGTTTACAAAACAAATCACACATGCACTCATCCTATCACACACTCATTTACGCCAATAAATACACTCACACTTTAAAACAAAATAAGTATATGGGACAGAACATACTACCTTAATATACAGAAAATCTATAGCTCTGGCCCAAGCGTGTAGTGTAAGTCACCAAAATTAAACGCATAACGAATCATTAGTGCGGCCCGCGATAGGGTTATGAATCAAGATCGAGTAGGTTTTGATAGATAGCCGTCTTAAATCTGCGTAAAGATGGTGAGTTGATAGATAGATAGATAGATAGATATAAGTTTATTTGTAATGGTTTACAAAATATACATGTTTATACAATATTGATTTTTCTTTAGATTATACATTTTCTTATTTTTTGGTTTTTCGCAGTCATATTTTCAGTCTTTCTATGATCTCACAGGTTATTCAGTCTTAAGTTGTGCAGAGAGTCGGGAGAAAGTTCCAAAAGCGCGCATATTGAAATTGGATAGATCTCATTCCTGTCTCTTTGCGCACCTTTGGTATTGAAAGTTCGTGTGCAGCACCCCTGCTAATGCTCCTGGGCTTATGCTGCTGAAAAAGCTGCCAAATACTGAGGTTCATATAATCGAAGGATTCTATACATAATAATTGCAGCAAAATAATTCCTTCGAGCATCAACACGTAACCAGCCCAGTTGCTTTCTATAGGGGTGATGTGCTCATTCCTCCTAACACCATAGATGTATCTCACACATGTATTACTTAGTCGCTGTAACCGTATTCTCTGCTCGTCGGACGCATCAAACAACACTACTAGATGGGGTACGACTAAAGCTTCAACCAATCTTCTGCGTAAAGTATAAACCGCAGGCTGTAAAGGGTGTTACTTACTTTTTTAGTTAAACAATCGACCTGCGGTTTCCACGTGAATTTACTATCTAATGTAACACAGAGACTCACGACTACATCGGAAAAAGGCACAAGAGGCACACTCCCTCCAAGTCAACACATGGCAATCCCTTTTCCTTTAAATCATTAACATATTTTCTCGAACCAAACATTATAGCTTTGGTCTTGCCAGTATTGAGTCGAAGAGACGAGCCTTCCACCAATGTCGACACCAGCCGCGCCGCATCATACAGCCGAGCTATTCCCTCCAGAATTTAATCTACAGGAGTCTGCAGATTAACCTGGAGGTTATCGACATTTAGTATATGCCTGACGGCCGGACGATCAAATAGATCTTTGAGGTCATTGAACTAGAGACTGAAGAGCAGAGGATTAAGGACCGACCCCTGTGGCACACCCAAATTAGTTTCAACCCGCGAAGAACAACCACTAAATTTGACGCAGTGATGAGGAACGAGCGTCGCTGGGCCTCAGTCCTCGGCGTGCTGTAGAACAGATAGCGGGGCGGGAGGGACTGGAGGAGTGCACGCTCACGTTAACGTTCATATGCCGGAAGTTGACGGCAAGATAAGCTGGGTTGCGATGAGCCAAGATATTAAATGCCAGCGAGCCTGTGAAGAACTCGCGGCGTTTGGTCGCAGAGAGCCAGCCGAGGCTAATGCGTTGTGGAGTGACATGTCCCATCCGGGGGATATTGCCGCAAACGAAGCGCACACACGCATTAAGAGCGCGTTGAATCTTGGTGCTGCGCTTCTTGTCAAGATCCTGATAGACAGCGCATGCATAGTCAAAATGCGGAAAGATTAAACTCTCAACTAAGTTCTTCTTCATGGGAATAGAAAGGGAGTGTTTATAGAATTTGAGAGTACGAAGAGAACAGTAGGCACGACGTAGAACTTGGTTCACGTGCGGTGCCCAGTTAACAGTGGGGATGATTATAACACCAAGATTCATTACACGGGAGGCGTATGGGAGAGGTACCCCGCGAAGAGAGACTTTGGGAATGCTATCGAGCTCGAGGCGAGAAATGAAAGCCTTGCTGCCAAGGAGCATCACTTGCGTCTTCCCGAGGTTGAGAGATAGACCATTGTCAGCGGCCCAGGCGGACACTGCCTCTGCTTCACGGGTGATTGTCGCGATCCCCTCCTGGATGTCGGCGGGATAGAAGGAGTGGTAGATCTGGGTGTCGTCGGCGATGATCATGTGCCGTGCGACGCTCAGAACGGAGGGTAAGTCGTTTATAAAAACGATGAAGAGGAGTGGTCCAAGGACGCTCCCTTGCGGGACGCCGGCCATAACCCTTACCCATTTCGAGGTCGAGCCACCCTCGTCTACCATTGCCTGTAGCCGATCGTGTAGATAGGCGTAAAACCAGGCGAGAAAAGCGTCTGAACACATGAGAAGTTTCAGCTTTTGAAGCAAGAGGCCGTGGGGGACTGAGTCGAACGCCTTCGAGAAATCGAACAGATCAAGCGCCGTAATCATGCGCTTGTCGATCGCAGAGCGAATATCGCCCAGTACCCCCAGCAGGGTCGACTGAGTGCTGTGCCCCGGCGAAAGCCCGCCTGACGCAAGTCTAGGAGACCAGACGACTCGAGGTGTCGGGAAAGCTGGTCATGCGCCACGCGCTCGAGCGCCTTAGAGATTTCACTAAATAGTGCAATCGGCCTTGTGTCAGATATAGATGTCATGGCAGCTTTTTCCGCCAGGGGAGAGAGAAAGGCTCGCCGCCAAAGGTCGGGAAAGACGGCGTTACACAGCGAATAGTTAAAAAGAGCTGTAATGGGAGATACAAGGGTGGGAGCCACCATTTTGAGCATCTCCGCTGAGACACCGTCCGGGCCCAAAGCCTTGGAGGAGGGCCTACCGATGTCCAGAGAGACTTCACGCTGTGAAACTGGCGTGAACCTGAACAGCTGATAAGCGGGGGCCATGGGCGACGCCAGCGAAAGCCTCTGCAGAATAGCAGATGTAAGAGGCGCTGCGTCTGAGGCAACGCTGGCGTAGTGCCTGTTTAGGTTCGAGCCTGTGAAATATACAAAGGGCGAAGCTCGAGGGGTGCTCGAGACGCCCATCCGTCGAAGCTCGCGCCATTTAGTCTGGGCGTCGGGTGCACGAGAGAGGCGCTGCGAGTAGAATAGGTTCTTGTTAGAATCGAGCCTATTACAGATCTGCCTGCGCAGCGCCTTGAATTTTTCGAAGTCGGAGAGTGAGCCCGAGCGTTTGGCCACGCGATAGAGCCTGTCGCGCTCGCGCATTAGTAGCCTGATGTCGTGAGTTACCCACGGCTTGCATGAGCTTGAGAGAGAGCCAGAACGAACAGGGGCAACCTCGTCAAAAGAAGCCGCCATGCAGTCAGTAAGAGTAGAGGTGAGCGAGTTCGTGAGAGAGACAGAAATTTCGTGCGAGTACGTGTGATGCGATATATCAGTAGATGTGCGTGAAGATAGTTTTACAGACTTTTGGCGGAATTGATAGTTTAAATGTAATAGAAATAAAATTGTGGCCGGCAATGAAAGGAGAGATAAATTTAGAGTAAGAAAGAAGAGAAGAGTGATTATTTAAAATGAAGAGGTCGAGCCAGGTGTGCGAAGGGCGGTCGCGATATGAGTGGGCTCCGACGGCACCAAGAAGAGCGAGAGGGCGTCTATGCTCTCGTCAAGGTGGGAAGAGGCTGAACATAGTATAAAATAATATATTACATTACATACGACAGGGGCGATACATTTCATATGCCCGGGAGCGCATAGCATACAAGCAAATAAAATTAACAAAAAAATTTATATATATAACGACGTACGCAAAATAAAACCAAAAGAAAACACTTACATACTAAATACTAAATTAAGATAAACAGAGAGATAAAAAAAGAAAACAAACAACAAATATTAAAGTAGCGCTCTTTCCGCGAGTTAAAATTGTTATTGCACCTGTACTCTACCCAAAAGATGTCTATAAACAATCGGCTTAAAACAAGGCCGCTTGTACTCGCGACGGATGTTATCAGGAAGGGTATTCCACAGTTGCGCCGCAGATATACAAAAAGAATCCCGCTGATAATCAAGTGTAGCAGTCGGGATTTTTAAATCTAAGATCGAGAGACGTTTAGAGCCTGCTTGGTCAACAGAGTGAAATTGAAATTTATCGGCGAGATACTGAGGCATGCCACTACGTAAAATATTAGCAAGAAAGCAGAGTGACAGGTATTCATCTCTGCGCGCATAAGGCAGTAACCCAAGCTTGATGTAAGATGGAGTAATATGGTCGCATCTACGAGTACCAGTAAGAAATCTTATAGCTGCGTTCATGCTTCGACCAAGCTTAGTCTCCAGCTCACCAGAGAGTGAAATAAATAACCCTGCACAGTAATCATAGTATGGTAATACGAGTGACTTTACCAAAGTAAGCTTGCAGCTATGGGACAGAGATTCGCCACACTTGCGAAGTCGATATAGGGCAGCTGAGCACTTATTAGCTGTAATTCTACATTGCGTTCTAAAATATAATGTAGAATCCAACGTAATCCCTAAAATTTTGATGGTATCATTGGGGCGTAAAAATTGACTATTCAATAAATGGCAGGTGTTCGCTTTGAATTTATCCTGCTGACAAAGCCTCTCGAAGTAAGCCAGATCGCATCCGTTTTTCCAACATTAATGATCAGACCATTAAGAGTTGCCCAGTTAGCAATGTTGCTCAAGTCTTCATTAACGCGATGTATGATGATGTGAAGATGATAGGAGCAGTGTTTCAAGACTGAGCAGATGTCATTTATAAATATCAATAGAGAGAGAGAGAGATAAATAGATAGATAGATATAAGTTTATTTGTAATAGTTTACAAAATATACATGTTTATACAATATTGATTTTTCTTTAGATTATACATTTTCTTATTTTTTGGTTTTTCGCAGTCATATTTTCAGTCTTTCTATGATATCACAGGTTATTCAGTCTTACATTATTTCAGTCATCGAGTAGTTATAACTTAAAGCAATATCACAGAGCGTCTTAATTAAAATACAAATAAACAAATTTAATATAAAAAGCGATCAATATCTATCAGTCTTGTTGGTTAAAAGAATATAAAAAATGTTACAGCACAGTCACACATTCACTCATCCTACCACACTCTCACTCATGCTAATAAATACACTCACACTTTCTAAAAATAAGTATATGGGACAGAACATAATAAATTAACATACAGAAAATTTTCCAGTTCTGACCCAAGCGTGTAGTGTAAGTCACTAAAGTCAAACGCATAACGAATCGCAGGTGCGGCCCGCGGCAGGGCTAAGAATCAAGATCGAGTAGGTGTTGATAGATCGCCGTCTTAAATCTGCGCAAAGATGGTAGGTTGCGCAGAGAGTCCGGGAGAGAGTTCCAAAGGCGCGCACATTGAACCTGGAAAGATCTCAATCCTGTCTCCGTGCGCACCCTTGGTATTGAAAGTTCCTGTGCAACACCCCTGCTAGTGCTCCTAGGCTGATGCC
>UELU01000013.1:5619-20417 GCA_900490025.1 Megastigmus dorsalis
CTCTCCAGGACCGGCATTCTCAATCCTTTAATAGCAGGGTTCAGACCACATCACAGTACTCAGACAGCCCTGCTTAAGCTGACTGACGACATACGAATAGGCATTGATAGAAGGATGAACACCTTGCTGTTGCTCTTTGACTTCAGCAAGGCGCTTGACACCATCTCTCCTTAGAGACTGTTGAGTAAACTGCGCGATCTCGGGTTCTCGAGTTCTGCACTCCTGTGGATTTAATCGTATTTACAAAGCCGTACTCAATGCGTATTATCTAAAAATGGTTGTTCCTCGTGGGTTGAGACAAATTTGGGTGTGCTTCAGGGGTCGGTCCTCGGGCCTTTGCTCTTCAGTCTCTATATCAATGATCTTAAAGAACTCTGATCGTGGGGCAGTCAAGTACATACTATATGCTGATGACCTCCAAATTTACATTCAAACACCTGCAGATAAACTTCTGGAGGGAGTAGCTTGCCTGTATGATACAGCACGATTGGTGTTCGGATGGGCCGAGCGCTTGTCCCTCCATCTCAACTCTGGCAAGACTAAAGCAATTTTGTTTGGTTCTCGTAAATATGTTAATGATTTGGTTACAATGGCATTGCTAGAGGTTGATATGGAGGGCGGAGCGCTCGTGCTTTTCTCCAGCACGGTCGGGAGTCTCGGTGTTACATTAGATAATAAATTAACGTGGAAACCGCAGGTCGACATCGTAACCAAAAAAGTAAATAAAACCCTTTATAGCTTGCAGTTTATAAGGGCATGCACCACCGAGAGTTTACGCAGAAGGCTGGTTGAAGCTTTAGTCTTACCCCATCTTGACTACTGCGCTGTAGTGTGTCTTGACGCGTTCGACGAGCAGAGAACACGACTACAGAGACTTAATAATACATGTGTGCGATTAATCATATACGGTGTTAGGAGTGATGAGCACATCACCCCCTATAGAAAGCAACTAGTTGCGCACTCCTCATGTATAAAATCCTTCGGCTCAATGAACCAACTTATTTAGCGGTATTTTTTCACAAACACCAGTCCAGGAGCTCTAGCAGGGGTATTGTACAAGAACTCTCGGTGCCAAGAGTGCGCATAGAAACTGGTATGCGATCTTTCCAGGTTCAGTGTGCGCGCTTTTGGAACTCTCTTCCAGACAATCTGCGCAACTTTCCATCTTTGCGCGGATTTAAGATTGCGGTCCTCAAACACCTCCTTGAAATTGATCCCTAGTCATCCGGAGACTAAGCCTGTGACAAATGTGGAACTATAAAACGCAAAAATACCGACTTACACCTCGCACTAGGGACAAGCAGACGAGTTTATGTTAACTTATTTTGTTTTGTCCCCTATACAATGTTTTTAAAAGTGTGAGTGTATTTATTAGAGTGAGTGTGATATAAATGATTGGATTGAGTAATTGTTTGTTTTTAATTTTAAATGTTTTGTAAGATAGGTATCGACTGCTTTGTAATTTTGTTTATTTGTATATTTAACATAAGACGCTCTGTGACATTACTTTTAGGTTTGAAACATATTTTAAGACTGACTTTAAGACTGATCAAGACAGTACGCCTGTGATATCATAGAAAGACTGATTGCAATTTACGACTTATTATAAGACTGATGAAGAGTATCACTAATATTGTATTATTATAAAAACATGTATGTAAAATTGTATTATTATATTGAAAATTATTTTTGTATACTTATACAAATAAAAGAATATCTGTCTCTCGTTCTGGTGAAAGTTGCACTGGCTGCAGAGCAGTGCAATATGCCTATCTTTGGATTAGCACTAAATCCACTCACACACCGCTAGAAAGACACACATCTCTCGCAGTTCGCCTAATTATTCCGTGACTCGCGTTCTCGGCGAAAATCGATCTGACTACGCGATCCTATCATACTATCGCGCCGTCTATCTCTCTCTCGCTCTCTATCTATCCTCTCTCTCTCTCTCTCTCTGTCTCTCTGTCTCTCTCTCTCGCGACACGCGCCACGCTCGATAGCCCGCACACATCCCTCGATGCTTGCGCGTCGTCCGAAAGAGCGTGTAAATGAATTAACGAGTAAATTCAAAGTCACTCGCGAACTCGTGACAATGTATGTGTATATAAACTCTTAACTATCTGCAGTTAAACTTAATAATTAAAAATTAATAATTAGGAGGTAACTTTCATGGATGAAAGTTTATACAGGAAAGGTGACGATTCTTGCGAACCAATAAGTTCACTTTTATTTGTCGACTTTTATTTGTAAAGGGTCGACGTTTCGGACGTTTTATTACTGCCTCCGTCTTCAGGGCCAAAAAGTATTAATTATTTTGTTTTACAAATGCGAACTTCATGTCACAGTCAAAATTAACTTCCTAAGTCGTAAATAAGTATATGCATTCATCTGTGCTTCGCTTATTAATGTGTGGTCACGTTGACCTATCACATTAATTAATAATCTAAAGCTGTGGAGTTAAATATTTTAACATAAATTAAGGTTCATTTATAGTTATATTTAATATTTAACTAGATAAAATATAAATTAAGTAAACCCATCTCTTTTACTATCTAAACTCTTCTCTCTTGAATTGAGGATTATAAAATAAAAGTAATTCTCTAAAACGTAATACAAAAGTTTAGATAGTAACAGTCTTGCGAGTTTATTTTATTTATTTTTTATCTAGTTGAATGTAAAAATAACTGTCTGCAAACCTTGATTAATGTTTAGGTGGGCTGAACTCAATTAAAATTTTATATTTTCCGCCCTATATTTTACTGACCAAGAAGTAAATAGTTCGAACTAATCCAAAAAATACATTGTATTATACAAATCCTGAATACAGGTGCACTTCTTCTATGAATTATCAATCATCTTGCATAGCATCTAGTGAATATTTCAATGACACCTTAAAAAATTCTTGTTCTGAAAAAATTCACTTATTTCGAAACAAGAATTTTTCAAGGTGTCATTTAAATATTTATTTGAAACTTTACCAGATGATAGATAAATCATAGACGAAGTATACCTGTATTTGAGATTTTTATAATTTAAAGTATTTCTTTAATTAATACGAATTCCTTACTTCTTGGTCAGTAAAGTGTAGGACAGGAAATTTAAAGTTATAATTGACTTTATCATTTTTAAAAGGCTTTTATTATGGAAAAGCGATTCGTCAAAAATGTCAATCTGGCTCTATACAAAACGTGCATAATGCTATCTGCGCCACTTTTTAATATTACAGTTCGATCGATGAAAAACCGATCATGAAAAATGTCCAGAAGGAAAAACGTCATGGTGCGAGTATCAACGTGCTAAAACCCTAAATCAAGTACAATCCTTCAAACATAGCTATAAACCATTGCCGACTGATATTTTAAAAGCGTTCAAGCCGTTCTATGAAGACCTCACAAAGGATTAGTTGCTGAAAAAGGGCTTAGACAGGTACACACAGAATAGCAATGACAGTTTTAATCAGTGTATGGAAAATTAAGCTTAACATATACCTGCCAGCACAAGTGCAGTCGGTATTGCATCTTATATTGCTACCTGCAGATTTAATGAAGGTATCATGGATCTTCTAGCTGTTTTTGACAGTTTTGGGATTAAATGTGGACATAATGCACAAACATACGCCGCCAATGCAGATCAAGAAAGGATTAGGATAACACAGGCCGACAAATTTTAAAGCCAGAGACCAGACCTAACATTTCCGAAGGATTTTGATGCGCTGAATCCGAATCCGAGCTCAAAATTGATCCTGTACGTCAGGTTTTCAAGATATCCTTACCTAAAAGTGCAAAAAACGCGTTTTTTAGCTGTTTTTGAGGTTATGTAACCGAACACGAAAAATGTCTACCACAAAAGCTAATATGGAATTTCAAAGTACTAATCTTCCCCTTTCAAACCTACTTGGATTTATTAGGATATCTTTATTTTTCACCAAAATATTGTACTTTATATTGGAAAACGGAGAAATGGCCAGACAGATTAGAGTGGACAGTTGGTCAGTATAATGTTGTTTATGAAAGTCTTGTTGACGGCTGCCATATTGGATCTTCTAGGGGTTATAACAAAAAACTGACACCGGTTATAGAAAGGGCATCCTCGAAAACCCCTGAGATAATATTTTGAAGAAAAAATATCGTACCGTCAGCAATAGAGAATGCGTTGTATAAATCTGAACACCTCAGCGTTAATGGGTTAAAACGCTAAAATAAAAAATTTCAAATTACAATATTTTGGTGAAAAATAAAGATATCCCAAAAAATCCAAGTAGGTTTGAAAGGGGGAGATTAGTACTTTCAAATTCCATATTAGCTTTTGTGGTAGACATTTTTCTTGTTCCGTTACATAACCTCAAAAACAGCTAAAAAACGCGTTTTTGCACTTTTAGGTTAGGATATCTTGAAAACCTGACGTACAGGAACAATTTTGAGTTCGGATTCGGATTCAGCACATCAAAATCCTTCGGAAATGTTTGGTCTGCTTTCTGGCTTTTGACTTTTGTCAAATTTTGTCGGCCTGTGTAATTGACGTTCGTGCACAACAGAACACTCGAAAGTCCAGAATGCTTCTCAAACAGCGTCAAATTGATGCTGCTGATGCTGCTAATGTAGAAGAAGGTGAACTTTATGGTCCAGGAATAGATGATTCTATGTAAGATGAAAAATAAAATTTTTATTTGCATGTTAATCGTACTTGACATTTTTTCTCAAAACCACGTTTTCAGAGTCGGTGAACGCTTTAGCTCAATAACGGCTCAACCGATCGTTACCAAATTTTTATCAGTTATTTATGATATAAATGTGGTACTTACGTTCGAGATATTTTAATTTAGTGTATTATTATATTTTTCTTTAAATGAGACGTTTTTTTATTGAAAAATTTTTTTTTCTAACATCTGTCACATTCTTAGAAATGTTGATTTCGAGAAAAATCGACCGATAAGTACACAGAAATATTGTATTTTAACTAATCTCTTTTTGTTTTTTTTCAGTTATTATTTGATATTACTTAAAATACGTGCAGTAAGGTTTGGTAAAAAAAGGTCATGGAGTGTTTCTAATCTTATATTTCAATTCAGCAAAACGAATTACTATAGTATAGCAATTTTTGTTACCTTACTTCTAGTAAGAAAATCAAAATATATAAAAGGTTCGATTTTCTTATTAAAATCTTATATTTTTGTAATTTTGAGATTACGGGTTCGTTGATTCTTCTCTGGTTCGAGTCTCAGGTTACGACCAACTGTTAGCCGAAAATCCTGCCTGTTCTTGCCGCTTCTTGCTTCTTTTGTAGTATGTTTCGAGAGTCTTCTCCTTATTTTCGATCACGGGATTGTTTGCTTGAGAAAATGACGTCGGAATCCAGCGATGCAATCGTGGAGAGGGCTGATAGTTTGGAAGAAGCCGATTTAGATGCTGTCTTATGCTGCTAGAAGTTAAGCCTCGACGGCAGTGTATGTGAAAAGCACTATCGGCTGGTACGTTATCAATTAACGTCGCAACGACGGTTCAATCTTACCTGGAGCGAAGCTGATATGGTCGAGTCTAGTTATGACGCGTGGACCGCGGTTTCTTCGAGCGTGATTTCCGCCGTTCCACTATCGTGCCATCGGAACACAGCGTGGTCGACTCGTTAACAATCTACCCGTCGGCTGGCTCGTTTTCGATAACTCGTTTGAATAAGGTCATATGTCACGTTTGGTGATTATTTCGATGCCTCGTTGCCTGTGAGCACCTCGGTTTCGAGCGTACCTATGACTTCCGCGCCTAGTTACACCAGCGCTAGAGCAAGTAATTACGCTAACGTAAGAGGGCGCAACCGCTTTTTAATTCAATTCTGCGAGCTTAATACAGTCCGGAATACCATGACGTCGGTACAGGCATCCCTACCTCCCACGATGCTTAACGTGTCTCGCTGGGTTAACACGACGACAAACACACTCGCGACCTTAAGCTCTATACCACCTCTCAATCCCTCGGCTTTGTTGCCACAGTTTCCGCAAGTGCCTACGAACGACTTGATGATTACAGGTTACTCATCATTGCCTTTAGCAGTCCCGATTATTTCGTAGGCAAACCTATAAGCTCCGCCGGTGACAAGTGGTGCAGGGCTGTCACTGAGTGCACAGTCTCCCTCGCTTGTGCATGCAGGCAAGATAATCCGCAAGTGGCGCATGTTGTTCAGTGGCAGAAGAGATCACATCGGCAAAGAATTTCTACAATGGGAGTATCGAGTATTGGCGTGGAACCAGATTAACCGAGACAAACTTGTTAAAGGTCATGCCTGCGTTGTTCTTCCGACGTACCTTGCAATGGTATCGATTTGTAAGGGTTCTTTATACTAGGGCAGTGCTATAAAATAATTTTAATTGTGTGATGGGGAAGAGATATCTGAGGACAATCATAAAACTAGTATTTATGGGGTAATTGATCAAAGTCTATTCCCTAAGTAAACATATTCTAATAAATATATATATATCTGGCCCTGAAAATTATACCCTGACAGCTAATCAAAAGTGTCTGTACATGTGTAATGTGCTCATGTCTTGCTGGAGTTAACTCGAAAGTTATCTCCATCTTATTAAGTCTTTAGACACCATTTTACTACATCAATTTATATATTTGTGTCGTTATGTATATTGGAGGTGGTAACACGGGTTTTTGCATTGCATTTGTTTTGAATGCAGTGCATCAGCTGTTTTTTATTTACGTGTATGTGTGTGGATGCATGTTAACGCTTGTAAACCGTGTTGGCAGCACTACCTTGCATTTATGTTTTTAACGAAATTAACCATTCAATAATCACATCATATATTAATTTTTATTATTCTCTTTCAGTATCTTGATGGATCATCTAAGCTGACATTGAGATTGAAATCAGCTGTTAACTGCCTGTTTATTGTCGTTGTCCTCAGAACGGTCATCAAACGTCATCTGACGTGCGCAGTGATCCTCTACTTGCCGTGTGCAGATGTTCAGCTAGGAGTGCGAAATTTAAAGTATGCAGATGAGTAATGCGATATAATCTTTATTTCAATGTGATTTATTTATGTTAGTATGATCAATAATAGTGTTAATAATTATATATATATATATATATATAGTTTTCCAGGTATTCCAGGTATATGTTGCACCAACAGTCTCAGGGCCTTTCGACGTCAGTTTAGCGGAATCAATTTTCAGCTGAGAGTTCGCGAGGAAGTCCGATGGTAGAGGCAGAGTCCAGGAGAAGCGAATGCCGACTATTTAGTAAGATTGCGGCATATTATGAGTTATGTAGTGCCGTCGTATTTGGAAGAAGAATGTATTTCCATCGTGACTATAGCGAGAGGATTGAGCGTAACTAACTCCAACTGTTAGAAGACTTGTAGAAGAAAGGCAAACAATAGAAAGCTGCTTTCATTTTTAGGCGAGGGTATAATCCACTTCAAAGGCCTCACGATTCCCTTTTTTGGAGCAATTTTGTCTCGATATACAATGCTCGGTCAAATATTGCCGTCACGATGGAAAAGGAAACGCGCAAGCCCTTCCTTCTAGAAAAGTTCTACTTCATCTAGTCTATTTCACAAAGTATTGCACGAATTTGAAGATCTGGTTACATAGCCTTCAAAAATTAAGTCAGTACTCGCGCGGAGCCAAAACCAACGCAAGACACCCATGCCTCTATGCTTTCAATTGTCGTGACAGATTTTGTACCTTGCGCGACTCCTGTGCCTCACCATGAAGAGTCTCAGTTATCAGTCGGGGTTACAACCAACCAACCGATAGCTTTCGAGATAACTTTTTCCGCCTCGTTAAACGAAGCAGAAAACTTCAAGAGGGAGGTAAAATGTTATTGGTGCAAAACCCCAGGTTACTCGAGCCGATTGTATCTCAATCCGAGCTGCGCAGAGTGGAGAAAATTACGGGGAAATGGCAAAGGGAGACGACGCCAAGGATTAACGTCGTCATCCATGAACAACAACTACCACTAAATTACAATCTAGCGTGCCTCTGTAAGATCGCTTTTATTTGCCCATTGTGATAGATAACAAAAAAATTTCAGCTTTAGTTGATAGCAGCTCGATGCATCCGTATCTAGGAGAAAAACGTTAACCCATGCGCATAATCTTCGCCGACGCTGGTTCGATGGTCGACAGCTCCACCGCGACTGCACGCGGAAAAATTACCTTGAGATTGTTAGTAGATTTTGTAACTCGTACAGTTCAAGCCCGTTTAATACCTCGTTTATCTTACGATATTGTGTTAGGCATCAATTTCTTGAACTATTTTCTGATCATAATTGATTATGGAGAAAGCACTTGGAAGATATTTTGATGCAACCTACGAAAATATTAGAACGTGAGTTTTTTTCATTAAACTGTAATATCTCGGCTTGAAAAAATCGCACAGAGTCAAATAAAAAAAATTAAAGCTTAGGAGGCAAACTTTATAGTGAAATTGGTTAAATTTATGAAAAAAATTTCTTTAAATCGTATATTCCGAAAATTTAAATAGGAGGTATTTTAGGTAATTAATGTTATTCTCAATATTTAAAGAGCAATATCTCGGCTTCTAATGAATAAAATAAAAATCTTTGATCTAAATAATAAGCACCCACCCAGGCTTTTCCAAATTCAAAATACCTTATAGAAAAACAAGCTAAAACTTTTTCAATTTGACGTTTAGGTCAATTCTGCCACCGGAATTTGAAAGAAGAGACTTTACACTATCGGAAACACTATATTTTGAATTTTTCCCAGGATCTTTACATTAAAAATTATAGCGTCAAATGTTGAGAAGAAAAATCGACATGTAGGCATTAATGGGTTAAGCTACTTATAAAATATTATCTGGACGACGATCTAGTCAAACGTTTCCTCACTCGTAGCATCAAGTAAATTTTCGAACTATTACGGAAACCGAATCCAGGAATTACTATTTCAAGATCTAAGTTTTAGGAATTGCAGCCAGAATAGGTTATAACCCAACTTTTAAATAATTCACGTTTATCTGTTTATTACGCCAATTTTTCTAAAAATTGCGTTGAAAAAGAGAATTTCGAATTTAGAACGCTCAAACAAACTCTCTGATCCATGATTGTTTACTCCACAAAAAATCATTCCTGCTTTTTTAGAAATGCTAAAATTGCAAAGATAAAATGATAGCCGAAAAAAATTTTCAAATAGATCCATAATTCAGAAAGATGCCATTCGGGGTTTCATTGGACTAATACACATTTCTATATTTCCTTCGGTGTGTTATGTTGGACAGATTACTATGAGTTTTGGCGTAGTGAGTAATGATAGGAAAGGTGATACAGCGTTTGTTTAGCAGCTATGAAATTTATATCGTTTGAGTGTATGAAACTAACTGCGGATGAGGAAAATATTACCATAATGTCCGATGGTGTTGTCGCTCATTTCAAGAATAGATTTCAATTTTATGAATTGAGAAACGTATTTCATATAGCGAAATGGATTTTTTTCTGCAACTAGACACGGGCAAGGAGTGGTTGATGGCATCGGTGGTTTAATAAAATATTACGCTACAACCCATAACTTGACATCATCGCCGAACAAATCTATTCAAAATGCTGATTTTTTGAAATATATAAATAAGAATACTAGTCAAATAAGTATAATACTTTTGAAAACTGAAGAACTACAAAAATATTGAGCTCAAAAGATCGAGGAATGGAAAGGAACTCGATAAATTCACGGCATTCGCGGTAGTCATACTTGGCGAGTTACCCGAGAGACTGATGTTGAGGAAATATAAATGTAGAAAGTTCATTGGGAAAACGAACAAATATGAACGGATCAGTGTTAATTAATATGTGTGACTAACTATTATTACTACCTATTATACTGATTTCACATGTGTAAATGACTTTAACTCAAAAATATCGATAAAGAAAATATCCTTTATTTTACTTTTATTTATGTTGAATGTTGATTTAGACGTGTAAAAAAGCCATTCTATTTACGAGACCGCATCTTTCAAACGGAGTAAGATGACTATTACTATTTGGATAAAAAGTAACTTATTTGGAACTGTAAAGGTGTCCAAAGTTGGTAAAAATCGAAGATGGGATTTTTGAGAAAATCGATTTTGAAGTACATTTCAGTTTTGTCCATTATCTCAGAGTTTCCAAACAATTTGAATTTTGAAAAATCCAGGTAAAACTCATAAAATTCTACACATTTAAAAAAATTGTTAAGATAAGGTGGTTTGGGCCAAAATGACATCCACTTAAAAAATGTGCATTTTCATTTTCTGAATAACGCTGTCACGATGTAAATTTTAGTATGACGCCACAGAACACTAAAAATTTTCTTAGAAAAAATTAAATAACACGGGTCTCATGAAATTCGTAGTAGATCAACATCTGAAAGTTAAAAAAAATCGAAGAGGTCGATTTTTTTGTCGTTGAATCCATATAGAATGGGCCTTATAATCTTAGTTGTCATAGTTAGAAAAATTTCAAAAATACTGGAAACGTTATTTGAAGACGCTATTATTCATTGTTAATATATATATATATATAGTTCCGTTTTTACAAATTCATTAATTACAATACCAAAATTTTTTTAAAAAAGTACAATTTTAAGTATCCAGGGTTGCAGTGCCTAAGATTTTATCTGAATTGACTTATATTAGTCGATGGCGTGCTGCTACACATCATGATTACAAAAGTGGATGCAAAATCAACATAATAATACAGTTATAAAACAGTTCGTTTAGAAATATAAAAATGGACTAAGAAGGTATACGTGGAGAAATTTCAAAAAGACTTAATCGTAAAAATGATTATTAAATCAATATTAAATATACGTATGAGTATATTAATTACCAGTATACGTTGATCTCTGTTGATTGTACGTTGAATACTGTTGTTCTTTGACAAAATCTGGATGTCTTCGTGGCTGTTGAGGTCCTAGTGGCGGGGGGGGGCATATTTTTATTAGCACTTCCTGGATTAGTATAAATCTGACTTCCAAGGGGGACTCCATAGGTGCTCTAAAATATTAAATAATCAAAAAATTACAAACTTGTTTCCTGTAAAAAAAAGCAAAACCTAATGATATGTTACGCAACTAATAAGCTACATAGTATATTATCATACTAATTAAGTTTGACGGCCGAGCACAGTGACTCGTGCACGAAAAATAAGAACGAGAGAATTACCTTTTGCACTAATTGCGATACTCTTTTTCTGGCCTTCCGTGCGCGAAATTCGATTTCACGTAAACAATGATAAAAAAGCATGTGCTAATTCAAGCTTTGTACACGTTATGTCAGAAAATACTATTTCGTATATGAGCAAGAAGGTGATTTTAACCTTGGGTGGACGTTTGCGCCTGAGTATAGCAACCGAGAAATACGACATTTCATGTCTATTTGTAGTGTGCGAAGTGTCCGGTGCACGAAGTAGATTACTTTACACACTGAACGAAAAAAGAATAATCGCTTTGCAAGGGCGACATCAGCACCTAGGTACGTGAATTACCTATTTTGTGCACTCAGGGGAATAGGCAAAAACGTACAGGCTCGGGAGAACAGGCAAAAACATACCAAATCAGAAAATAGGCAAGAAAGTACCAACTCAGAAACGAATTTATTTTTACTCTAATTTATGTTGGCAACACATCGTTATTTTAATAAGAATAGTATTACTCTTTAATTTTCTTTATGTAACAATAGCATATAAAAAAAGAAAAAATAATATTGATATTCAAATTTTTTTCTCTAGTGTACTATAAGATACTAGCGTTACTTTTCGTATTCTGCATATGCCACTATAAGACTCGCCTACAGAATCAGGATTCGTGTACTGATCTCCCAGATACGGCAGCTTTTGTACTTTATTTTTAAGTAAATTATGTACCCAACAGTATCGGCATCTAGGAAAAAGTAAGGAGACGTGTACTGGTCTTTTTACTTTATCATGTCAATACAATTAAATTTCCCCAAAACAAATTAGCGTTTTTAACCCTGCGCATTGTGAAATTAGTTGGCTGAAAAATAAGACACGAGGCTCTCTGTAGGAAACTAGCGCACCACTCGGACTGAGTGCTTCGTACTAAAACCTTATGGTTTGATCTGATAGCATTCCAGCGATAACGCTATTAAAGGTTTTGCTTTTTGCATGTAAGGCACGGCCTGTTATTGTTAGCGTCTTGCATCGCTTCGCTAATGCATCTTGTTTAATATATTTTTTTTGTTTCAAATAAAAGGACAGTTTATCTACAATTTCGCAATAGAATTAGATAAAGGTTTTCCTTCTCTATTCACGGAGTTCGGCTTGAAAATCTAATATTTTAGCGTCTTGTCCGAAATAGTGCTTACCAACAGTAGATATGTCTTAAGGAAGTTCTATGGTTACAGTTTAATATAGAGATCGTAATAAAAGTTGGATATTATGATTCTTTAGAGTATTAGAAGTTACCCTGAAATTTTTCGATATTTTTTATAGAACGCTTTTTTAAGATACAGTGCTCCAAAGATTGCATTTTTTACTGCTTTTTATTGGAGCTCTTATGGGAAGTTTTAGTTTTTTTATGTATTTTACTTAAAATACTACAAAAAAAGCAGACAATTGAAAAAAAACTTACGATTCGATAGAGAATCAAATAATGAATACTTTTTGTCCTTGATCAAAGTCGATTGCTAACCATTCCTGGGTTGCTGCGGTTAGACACCAGACGGAGTCGCCAATATGCTTGCAGACTTTACGACTCCGAATATTAAGTAGACTGCCTTTCCACCAGGGGAGTCCACTTACTGAGGAGTCCACTATTATAGCTTTAGACGCAACTCCTTTTTTTATTTCTTTTGTTTTTCGGGCTTCTCTCCGTAAATTCGACCAACAATAGCGGAAGAAGAGAGAAATGTAGCCTGATTAAGTTTTTGAAGAGGCTCGCCAAACATTTATTTTTGTATATTGCCTGAACGGTAGAATCATTTATTTTGTTAATTTAAATCTCATCAATCTAAAAATTTTATAAAAGGCGCCGCGTCTGAAAGGATGAAATTTTCTCACTTTTTATATATTCCATTGCCATTTCACTTATAGAAGTGTTTATTTTAACCCATTCAGGACGGGACGGACATTTTTTTCATACTATTTTCAACAGCTTTTTGTACTTTGATATCGGTCCTATAAAAAATTGAGGTTAGACATTTCTGATGTAAAACTGTCTGAACTTTCGATCTCTGTCGTCAGAATTGTATGAAAATGCACAGTAAAAAGTTATAACTATTTATTTAACAAAAAACACAAAATTACAAGTGAAATTTTTTTTTCATTTATTGACGGAAAAATCAAGGCGCGCTATAGCGCACCGTTGGCAAGTATGAGTCATTGCAGACGAAGCCTAAGGTGGCGCACCGCGACCTTATAATACTTTGGAATCGTACTTTTTAACCTACAAAAAATTTTTCAAAAGACTTTTTAGGGTTAAAAATTTAAACAAGTAACCATTTTTCCCTTTTAAAATAGGGATATGAATTTTATCTTTTTTTTTAAACGAACTTTATTAAAAAAGATGGATGCGTTCAATAATGAAGCTTGTTTGAAATTTTCGTTGTCATTTTTCGCGATGACGTACTTCCGGCGATCAAAATTTCGATAAATATTCTCAACGTCGTGAGAGGAAAAATACCCACGAAACATGAGGATTAAGATGGTTACACTATACATGAGAACATTTCAGTTTTCGGAATCATCCTCTTTCCGGTCCGCGATGACGTACTTCCGGCGATCAAAATTTCGATAAATATTTTCAACGTCGCGAGAGGAGAGAGAAATACCCGCGAAACATGAGGATTAAGTTGGTTACACTATATTGATGGTAAACGGGTCCGTCAGAGGTCCAATGTCGACCATCTTCGGTGCGCCTACCAGGCGAATATATGCGTGCTGAGAAGGTGACACACGCGCAGCGGTGTAGCTCGTAAAAGACAAGTCTCGTATAGCTTCTCCTGCTGTGTTGCGCTGCTACCTCTTCGCCTCGCATTGTACGCTATTAAATCAGCGTATGATTTGGACTCTGTTTTTCTTTCGCGATGCCTTAGTTTCCTTTTTTTTAAATTCATAGTTTTACGACAATTTATCGAGTGGTACAGACGCTATATATACATATTCATATATGTACAAATTTCTTCCCAATACAAGTTTATTCCATGTATGTCATCATCAAGATATTACAATAGATTTTACATTTCTACTATAACTGAAGAAAGTTTCATCCAAGAGATTATTTTGTTCTTAAGTTATCGCCAATGCTAATTTTCGAGCGATTTCCTTTTGCTAAATTTTCGGTTGACGCTATATATAGATATACAAATACGTACAAAAAGAGGATCAGAATTCAGACGCTATATATAGGTATACAAATACGTACAAAAAGAGGATCCAAGTTACGACGCTATACATAGATATAAAAATACATACAAATTTCTTCCCGATACAAGTCTATATTCCATGTATGTCACCCTCAAGATATTACAAGTAGAAAATAAAATAATATAAAATATAGATAACATATATAGAGAATAATATATATATATATATATTGTAACGTGGCGATTTGTCGCACGTTAACCGCACGAATACACAGTAATAAAAATGCCTAAGAAGGCAAACTAAGCAGCCAGAAGGGATGTCCCTCCACCTCTCGTCTCGGGCCGTTAATATTAGAAAACAATTATTTATGTTTTTATTTTTTATTTTTTTACATATGCGCAACTACGCGTCGTCGAGCACCGACCTCTTCTTTCAGCATCAAGATCTACCGGAAGAAGAACTCGCTGCATCCAACAAAT
>UELU01000029.1:0-11093 GCA_900490025.1 Megastigmus dorsalis
TTATTCTTCTTTTAATTAATAAATAAATTTTGATCCTAATTACCCCAACACTGAGTGTAATTCGGGTCATTTTCAATTTTTTTATTTCAGTTTCATATAAAATAAAATGTGTTCTCAGCTAAATTTTTCTTGTGCATATTGATAGCAGATGTTATAAACTAATAAAATAATTTTTTAGAATAAAAAAAACTGCTGTAAATAAAAGGATATAGCGGCCATAGCTTAAGTGACCCCCAATACCCCAGTCTACCCTAATTAGTGACGTTACAATATATAGCGTCTGAACCTCTCGACGCTGGAATTTTTAATTTTTGTTTGTGACGGTAATACGGTGTAATGGAGTTGTCACACTGATAACTGAGCGGGACAGGTTTATCTGTTGCTGCAACGTGAGGTGTATGACTGGCGGTAAGTTATTTATCTACTAAACTGTCGGTATTTAGAGATATGTTATCATTTTCTTTTCATATATTTGGGTTAGACGAATTTTTTTCTTCGCTATTTGACCGGTTGTTTGATCTTGCATATCGTCATCAGAGGTTCCTTCACTATTTTTTGGCAGGATGATAGAGAATCTTTGCCACTCCGAATGGTTTGGAGGGTTATGAGAGTTTGTGTAAGGAGTAGATTTTCCTTGGGGGCCTAAGTATATTTTATGTGGCTTAGGGGTAATTATAGTTGAATTCACATTTGTCTTATTTATCTAGGATTTCATAGCTTCAGGTGGTTAGGGAATTAGAAGCAGATTTGGTTTTGATTTCAGGTGAGTGAAAAATGGAAGCGGTTCCTTCAATCCAACGTAAGTCTTGGATATAATTCCCAGTATCCTGTAAGATTGAATTTGAAAATACTTCTTCTAGATCAGATTTTGCATAGCAATCCCACCAAAATCCTTAAGGTTGGATATCTTCTGCTAATTTTGAAGATCGAGGAGGTAGAGACATATAATAATTTTCGGATATAATAGATTTATCGAGCGCTTCGCTTTCATTGGTATTTAGATTTACAGTTTACTGAAATTTAGGGTTGATTAATTCACTTCGTCCGAGGAAAACGAGGAGTCATAACTTTGTCCTACTACAACTTTTTCGGTTGGATTGTCAATGGTAGTTTCGATATCTGAATATACAGATTTAAGGGATCTTTCGTAATTTGAGTCGTAAATTTCTGAAAAGGAATCTGGTATTGTTTTATCTTCAGTATGCGCCAGTACCGGTTCTTCTGCTACAGAAGTTGTATCAATTAGGTTAGACAAGGTTGAGCGATTTAGAAGTGATATGGGTGGGGCTTCACTCGGTTCTAGAGGGTTTTCTGATTCAGATGGGGTTATTTCAGTAGTGCTGCTATCAGTAAATTTTCATGAATTATTGCATATTTTCGTTCTATTTTGATTTTTAAGCCTTACTCGTTTAGCTATAGTACTGCCATCCAGATTCGGTAGATCTTCCGGTACTTCAAAAGGTTTGTTTTAAGATCCTTTCGATCTACGGCATCATTTTGAGGGTCCACCACAGCTTGAGTTTCTTTGGCTGCAGCTTGTCTGGATAACGATGTTTTAGTAGGTCTAGGTAGTGTTTTAGGCAGTAAAGACGGAGTTGGGGTGTCTCGAGTTTTTGGGGTACAGGTCATGTTTTTAGAGTTAGAATCGTCTACAGGGTTACGTGAAAGTGCGTCTGCGTTAGTATTTACCCTACCGAGCTTGTATATGAAGGTATAACGGTAGCCTCCAAGTTTGGTTCTCCATGGATTTAGTTTACTCATGGGAACTTTAATAGGTTCAATCCACATGAGTGGTCCATGGTCTCCGTAAATGGTAGAGTGATTTCCTATTAAATAATGACAGAAATGCAGAACACCGGCAATCACTGCGAGATACTCTTATTCTGTAGTAGAGTAAATACGCTCACATTTACTAAGAGTGCGTGACATATATGCTACTGGACGGTATTCCCTAGTCGTTCCTTGACGTAGCACTGCTCATATAGCAAAGTCTGAAACGTCTGGGGTTAGAATAAATGGTTTAGTTAGGTTAGGAAAAATTAGAATCGGGGTTTCAGATAATGCTAATTTTAATAGTTCGATTTTACCTGTTTTGTTGGCCTTCTTACCAGTGACAATTATTTTCTTTTCGAAGTAATTCGTTCATTAGCTTCATCAATTCTATTATTGGTATGTAATATCACTTCATCCAAATTGGTTTCAAAATAATTTTCAGAATCGACTATGTCGAAAGGTACTCTCCTTCTGTTCAATTTTTATTGACGGGAATTTGTATGGGAATTCTTGTACGTGAAGGTACGGTAGAGCGAATTTTATTAACTAATTTTAGAGTTTTTAATGATGAATTAGGTACCCTTTTTTCTTATGTTTTATCAATTTTCTCCACATTTTTATCATCACAGGTTATTTTGGTGAATATATGGTAAATTGAGAGAGGTTAGACCGTTTTAAGTCCGAAAAAAAATTCCAGCGTAAAGATGTGTACCCTTGGTTGATGTTTTGGATAATTTCAAATGCATTTTCTTTGGAAAGTAGATTCTGGTACCTGAAAATGAAGTTTAGAACCAATATTTGCGACTAATGGGTACAATTTTACAAGACAACCGCTACTTAAGTCAAATTTGTAATCATTTATTAAGTTGCTTCACGCTTTATAACTCAGCAACAAACGAAAATAAAAAATGTTTCTTAATTACAAATGAAAATTGAGAATGCGACCTTCAATTTGAGAGATTATATACGTCAATAGCTATATTCGTTCAAAAGTTATGAGAGTTTCACAATTAGGAATAATTTTGCATTTTAAATTAGTATAAAAATAATGAAGAGTTTTAAGTGCGAGATTGCGTCTAATTTTGAAACGCTCATAACTTTATGATTTGGGAATATTTTATATTTTATTTAGTCGCTAATCTATAAAGCATGAAACAACTGTATGAATTTTTGCGTATTTGGCTTGAATAGCGATTATTCTGAAAGATTGGGCTCATTGGTCGCTAAAATTGTTTCTAAACTTCATTTTTAGATACCAAAAACTACTTCCCAAAGTTTCAGTAAAATCGCTTTCCCGTAGATCATGGGTTCCCCTTGTGCATCTAGGGGAATGAGGCGGCGTCTTAGTAGTATAAGCATCATAGCTTCCTTGTGTGTGGTAGTGAGATGAGGTTTTTGACTGTGTGGATCCCCTCTGTTTAGTATACTTATTAGAGTATCTGTTTTATCTGTTGGCCCGTAACTGCGCTGATGGGTCAAGATTCTCCCGCCTTGCTTTCGTAATGTTCGGCTTGTCTTGTAAATGACGGCTTGTCTTGTAATGTGGGTAAGCGTTACGATCGTAAGAAGCGTTACGGCCTCCTGGCGATTTACTACGATTTTGACTTCTATAGTTCTTAGGATGTACGTTACTAGTTAGTCTACCGTTGCGTTGTTGACAGTGTATATATCATTTGGAAGGTAATGGTCCTCAACTCGTGCGAGACTCTTAGTCTAAGGCCTTGTTTAGAGTTTCTTCTAAAGTTTTCCCATTCTCCAGACGTCAGGCAGTACGCTCTTGAACATTGAAGGACTAAAGCCTCAAAATAGGGAGTAATGTCAATTCTGCTATATTCTTCAGAAACTAATTCTTTTCCGACAGCTTATGCTCCATTAAGGAGGTTCACTTGCTACCGTCCTAACAATAAGGTTACTGTATCCGTTAGATTTTAAAAGGGACTGTACACTAGCATGATTGCACGGGATTTATAAAAATTCTTATGTCTTGAACTCGCCATTATTTGTACGCAAACTTTGGCTAAATATTCTTGAATACATGTAGAGACTGATGCAATATGTTAAAACTTTAAAATATAATTCTTAATTGGAATAAAAAATAAAAAACAAAAATCCATTTTTAATGTTGTACATTTTCTTTTAAACGATAAAAGCGTGTTACGAATTTTGGAATTTCGAAATTTTTAATGCATAACATTATTCGGTAAAGCCTAAAAAAGGTTTCGGTAAAGTTTTAGGCCAAAATGTTTAATAGACCAAAAGGTATGAGTATTTTTGCTGTTTATGGATCGGTGCGCGCCAGCGTCGTAAGCGTTGCCACGTATTCAATGCGTAACATTTCGACACGTGTATAATGTTTCGCTTTACTCGTGCAAAAAACGTCACGTGAACTAAATAAATACGAATAAGCAATTCGAATTCATTCTTATGCTTTTTCAAATTTACCACGATCGAGGCTTCTCTTCTACGGCTTCCAGCATTAGCGGCTCTTCGTAATGTTCTCCCTCTCCTTTTTTGCTTTCCTTACATAAAAGTCTCAACTGCAAACTTTGAATTACTATTAATCACAAACCAGAATGTGAGCTTCCTTTATTATTTTTTTATAACTTTTTTATTGTGTTTTTCTATCATATACTAGATGTTTAAAAAAATTCGTCGAAAATGAAAGAACCAGTGAACCTCCCAAAAAGCACCTTGTTTCATAAAGAATTCATTATTGCGAAAAGTTTTGATTGTATCTTTACGATTTTTCTTATGCAGGGGTTTTCGGGGTCGTTGATTACGAATCCTTGGTCAGATTTGCAAAATTCAAAATGACGGATCCAATATGATAGATAATTTGTCCAAAAAATTCATTATTGAAAAAATCTTTGATCGTAACCTTATGATTTTTCGAAAACTGTCGGTAAAACAGTTCGGAATTTTTTTTGTTGATTTTCAAAAATTTTTGGTGATTAAAAATTTTAAAAAGGACCGAGTGAGGCACATCACAGAATTGTGCTATATTATTTATTTGTTGATTAGCAATTTTTTTTTTTAGGAGCGTTTTCAGATAATCGCGCAACAGATAAGTAGAAAATCTAGCTGGAAGGTGCTTTCGGGAGGGAAGTAAAATAAAATTGAAATTGTTTTTTGTTTTGTTTTCCAAGATTTGAGTTTTTTAATTTGTTGTAATAATTAAAAAAAATTATTTTTTTTATGAAGAATAGAATTTTTTATTAGGAAAAATTCGCATAAAGAATAAACTACTCCCGAAAGCACGTGGAATCGATCTCTGCACAGCACTATTAGGATTCGAATCTGCGACCACAAGTGGGAAAAGCGCGGAGAAACAGGGGGTTCGAACGCGCATAAGAAGAAAAGTTCGAACGAAAGAAGAGTTCGAACTTGTGCGAGTCGAAATTCAAATTCAAAGTATTCCTGTTGAAGGAAGTACAGACCAAGTGAAGTCTGTGCATCCGAAAAGCCCGGGAAAGTGCACTAGCAAGTAAAGCTAGTGTACTTGAAGCCATACGGATCGAGTAGAAGCAGGATTCGAACTCGAGAGTTCGAGATTCGAACCCGGCAAAAGTTGAATACTTGCTCGAGCAGATCTGGGGAAGTGCACTAGCGCAAAATCTAGTACACTGAGTAGCATTCGAAATCAAGGACTCGAGATTCGAACGCCAGATCGGAAGTGATTTTGGATATTGAGCGACAACTCTAAAAAAAATGGCGGATACGACGCTGAAGGCTCTAGAGGACTGGTGCTACGGCATGGAAAAGGAAGACCTGGAGGAAGCTCTAACGAAACTGCAGCTTAGCCACCAGGGTCTTCCTTTTGCGAAAAAGAATAGATTGCAGAAATGGTTGTTGGAGGATTACTCGGCAGCCGACTTTGAGCCATCGGAGGAAGATGAGCACAAAGCACAGATGCAGCGTGAGGAGCTGCAGCGAGCCTACATTGAGGAAACGAGAGGACAACCCTTTTCAAATGCTGCTGGTGGATCCAGTAGTGAAAGCAATCGACGAGGAACGAACGGAGCAGCTTTACAGGCTCAACGCGCCGCAGCTAGAAAAGGAACTTCAAGAGAAGAGCTCGATCATGGAGCGCATCCCTGTCGAGCAAAGAGAAAGGCCGACTACGGAGAGCGACGCCGATAGCGTGACGGATAGGTCAGCTTCGGGTGAAGATCCGGAGGTACAAACGCCTGCAGTAGTCTTGACACGACCTCAAGTGAATTTCCAGGATACATTTACGTGTTATCCTGGAAATAGTAGCCTATTGGAGGAGACACAGGCGCGCAGGCCAACGCAAGACGTTTCCAATGCTACTGGTGTAGGCACAGCCTGGGAGAGGGGGAATCTCTCAGCTGCTTACGTACCAGAGAGAAATAACAAAGAAACGATGCATTGGAGTGCTAGTGACAGACTCAGATCCAGTACCCGATTTATTGCTGGAACCAGCGCACAAGCACAATACGCAGTTCGAGACGTTGGTCAAATCGTGAGACGATGGCAAGTTCGATTCTCGGGGGAGAAAGTTCAAAGTATCGATGTATTTCTCACCCGAGTAGAAGAGTGTCGTGTGCTCGCTGATCTGACAGAGGAGGTGCTGTTATCCTCTCTGTCAGAGTTACTGGCAGGTGTCACGGACATTTGGTATAGAAATGGTCGCGACAAATGGAGGACGTAGTCCGAGTTCTGCAGTGCCGCCAGGAGGTGGTATGGCGTGAACAAGGGGTTTCAGCAGAGATTAATTGCTGTAGCTAACGCACGCACCCAATGCCAAGAAGAGCCGGTGTGTGACTTTATCTCGTGCCTACAGGCAATTGTGCTGAAGCAGGTTCCAGTGTCTTTGATAGAAGCGCAGCTGGACCAGATGCACCGGAATATGCTGCCAAAATTATAGTGTATGGTGCGCCGTGCCGAAGTCCGTGACGTCGAGTCACTAATGAAGCTGGCGCGGGAAGCTGAGCTCATAAGCACAGCAGGTGAGGCGTTTAGACCTCCACCGTCACCACAGAACACCGTGATGTCGAAACAGTGAATAAGAAGTCTCAAAAGCTTCCGAAAGCCAAACCCGTAGTCTCTGGAGTGGATACGAAGGTTGCCGCAGTAAACCAGTATCAGCCAGCGACAAAGGCATTCGATGAGCTGCTCAAAGAGGTCAAGACTCTGACAGAGCAGCTTAAGCATCGGGCGCGGAGTAAGTCTGCAGAAGCGCTCAAGAAGCGCCAGGGCTATCGTAAGCCCAAAGGCCGACCTAGATCTCCCGTAACCAAAGAGACGAAAGGAGAGCATGGTCAGCGTCCAGCACCGGCTAGCCCTCGGCAAATCCGTAAGCAGATGAAATGTTATACGTGCGAGAAGCCGGGGCATCTGGCTAGAGATTGTCGAAGCAACCAGGGAAACGAAAGGAGGAGCGCGCAGTAGAGGTCGCTGCGTCTCCTACGATCTCGTCAAAGGCCTCTAAGTCGGCTAGAGAGGTCGACGGAAGTTGTTCAGAAGTAGTAATTACTTCTGAACAGCATGAGGGGTCGTCAGCGCAGTACCCGGATCCTGATGAAAGTGAAGACCGATGGTGGCTACAAGTCAACATCGGTGGGTGTAGGATTCTAGCGTTGCTTGATCCTGGAGCAGCACGCACAGTAATGGGATCTGTAGGATTACAGATCGCCAGTGCGTGCGGTCGAGAGCTTCGACCAAGCTATGGCAGAGGTGCGAGAATGGCAAACGGTTATTACTCCGCCATCGTAGGCTACGTGAGTTTACCGTTCGAGATCGCAGGAATCCAAAAGGACGTAACAGTTGCTATCTTACCAGAGTTAGATCCAGACTGTTACGTCGGAGTGAACTTCACAAGATTGTGCAAAGCAGTATTGAATCCTTGCAAAGAACCAATTGTTCTTCAAAGATGAAAACAAGTATGATGATCTTGAGCTAACGCAGAGTCACAGCTGTGTCTGCCATAGGGCTCGCTGACGTAGGATCAGCTGAACGATAATAACTGCAGTAGTTGCTCGATCGACTGATTAGGCCGCCAGAACGTATTCTCAGATGCACTGCGCTTGCTGAGTATGAAATCGAGGTATATACTGCGCGGCGAATCACGCAGAAGTATCATCTTGTCTCGAAAAAGATCGAGGAGAAGATGCATCGTCAGGTGAAGGAATTACTCGAGGCTGGAGTAATCGAGCCGTCTGACAGTGGTCGGTCAAACCCTGTCGTGATGGTGAAAAAGAGTAGCGGCAAATATAGGATGTGCATCGACTTTCGCAAAGTCAATGCAATGTCAAATAAAGATGCATATCCTTTGCCTTTCATGGATCCGATTTTATCCAGGCTGCAGTCAGCTAGATATATCTCTACGCTTGGCTTGAGTAGTGCGTATCATCAGATACCACTGAAGCCCAAATCGAAGCCCATAGCAGCGTTTACAGTACCTGGTATGGGCATCTTTCAATACGCTAGGCTACTTTTTGGATTATGCCAAGCAGGAGCAACTTTCCAAAGACTCATTGACAAAGCCATTGGATGGCATCATAATCGTAACAGAAACGTTTGAGGAGCATCTAAGGAGGCTCGAACAGGTGCTCAAACGCATCGATAATGCAGGTCTCCTTATCGACCGGGAGAAAAGTGTATTCTGCCAAGAAGAGGCAAAATATCTCGGTGTGATAGTCAACCGCGATGAATTTCAAGAAATATTTATTTAGTTGAATAGATTATGTGCTCGTCCGTTATTTTGGGATATTTACTTATTTATGGCACTTTATTTATTTATATAATTCACAAAAATTTTTATATCGGTACGACAAAAAAATTAATTTACAATTTAAATGCTAATTTATTTAAACAAATGTCAATTTCACGCAAATATTTTTAAGGTATAAAATTATTCCAGGCTTATATTCTACATGTGATCGCAACCGTGAGAGAGATATAATTAATTACGCTGAAAGGTGCTATGGAGATCGAGTGCTTTTCCAATATGCTGTTACTCCTAAGCAATCGTAATTATATTTTTAGTTATGTATAAGCTAGACCCTAAAGCGTCCGAAAGAAAGAAAACATTTTTAAATTTTTTTTTATATGAACGCGGAATGTCACATATAAATATTTTTTAAAACTTAAAAATTACGATATCTCATTCATTTTATTAATATAAAAAAATAATAAAGACATAAATTATAGTAAATAAATTAGGACAGATAAAAGTAACGATATCTTTTTATTTTTATAAATTATATAATAGTAATTGGTTAACCTCATATCATTTCTTGTCTGTTTTAAAACAAAATTTTATTTACTTTTTAAAATAAATTTATTTTTTTTGTTCATTTATTTAAAAATTCTGAATTCATTATTTGTTCAGAGGCATCGCTTTGGCCGCGCATCTCGAGTGATTCGAGACTTTTAATTTTATTAGTAGCCTCCTTTATATAAATCTAATAATAAAATTTAATCTTTGTAATTAATATACAAATACTATGTGTGAATCACTTTGAAATTTATTTACTATTTCTATTTCAAATATATTTTTAACAGTTACACAAATTTGTTATTTATGTATTATATGCTTATTAAGTTTTGCTTTATCCAATACTTCTTTATAATCTGATATGCTTTGTATCGTTGCGGATTTTTGCCCTTTAACCGCACGAAACATTTTAATAAAGGAAAAACAAGCAGCCAGAAGGGTTGTCCCTCCACCTCTCGTCTTGGGCCGTTTTGTAACAAAGCGATTATTTATTATTATTTTTCTTTTTTACATAAGCGCATCTAGGCTTCGACGAGCACCGACATCTTCTTTCAACGTCAAGAAACACCAAAAAGGGCCTCGCTGCATCCGATAACGTATCCTGCCGTCTCACGATGTCTACAATGCACATTCTCATACATTCACATTCTCGAACACCGCAACATCGAACTCAAATGCCTAAGTTACACATTTTACAATTCGATTGCTCTCCCACCTCTGTCATTATTTTTGCCTCCACGTCAACTTAATTTTCCCAAATTAATTTCCAACAATTTATGCAATAGAGCATTCTGGGCTTTTAATGCCTCGCTATTCTTGCCTACTAATTTTAGTTCATATATTTGACGGAAAATTCCATAGAATATTGCCTGCTAGCACATAGTAGCCCCAATATCAACTTGGAATATTTTAAAAATCCAAAATTATGGAAAATTCCACAAAGAGAACAATGCGGAGAACAACAGCATTCCGTTGTAGTGCCGACCTACAGCGCACCAATCAGAGACGGATGGTGCCAGCCTCGACGGACTTGTCGACGCTTGCCTCGAGGATTTCTCTCCTGGCTGCCCTACGGACAACATCTCCAATGAAGACTTCCACGCCGCGTAGTTGAGATTAAATTAATCGTGTAAAAGTTCAGTTCGCGAAGCAGTGTTAGCGCCCGTGCCTTTTAATTAGCAGCGCTCTTTCCATTCGACCTTAATCATTTTTCCGTTTTATTAAATTACTCGAATATTTCAAAATAATAAACTGACAAAGATCCTTCCATCGGTCTTACAGTCTAATCAATATTCATGGGCAATCAGATTGCCCTTGTTTACAATCACCCCCGAAGAATCTGAAATAAACTTATATTTAACCCTGAAATAAACTTTTGTTAGTAAAGGACAATCTGACCGCCCCCCACCACCCAAACATGCCCGACGTTTCGAGCCCGCTCCGGCTCCTCATCAGGGACTGAAATGGAAAGCATGTTTAACCTCCTTATATACCTATCCCTCCTCTCCCCACCACCAACGAAACGGAAAGATCTTTGTCAGTTTATAGTAGAGCACAGTCGACATAAGTAATAATTTTAATGTTTAAGATTTCAAAATAATGTTGAGGCTCATAATTTAGCATTGGAGTACTTTAAATCACGCGCGTTTTTCAACTCCAAAATCTCTGTTTGGCTCGAGCCCGAATTGTACGCTCAACGGAGGTGGAACAACGCTGTATTTGGTGAGCCAAGCGTCTCAAATTACACAGGCACACAAAAAGAAAAGTGAACAGACCCAGAGACTAGACCTATCATTTCCTATGTATTTTGACGCGCTGAAACCGAATCCGAGCGCAGAATTACTTCAGGACCCTTCATTTTTTTTAAATCGAGAAAAACCACCCAGAAAATCAGAAAATCGATCCTTACGGGGGCTTACAGTAGGTAAGGGTTCGGTGAAAAAGCTTAGAGTACCTGAAAATGACCACAAATGTTATTTTTTATGTACTTTGAAGCGCTGTAGCCAAAACTGAAGTTTATTTTACTTGTAAGCTCTTTAAATTTTGAAAATCTGGTGGAAAACCTAGAAAGATCGCTGAA
>UELU01000032.1:0-10064 GCA_900490025.1 Megastigmus dorsalis
GATTTTACCGCGTCAGCGTCTAGCTTGCATCCGCTGCCGTTCGCGAATCTGGTTTATTCTAAATTTCGTTTTCATACCTTTCTAATTATAATTAATATAATCATATCAAATATAATATAAAATACAAAAATATATTAGTAAAACGGTCGGCGAATTAATTAATAATAGCCGGACGTTACACCTAGAGGTGCTAAAAATGTTTATATATTTTTAGAAATAATATAAATATGGAATAAAAAAATATGACGGTATACCTGCTGTTTATAATTAATATTTGTTTTGCCTGCTTAAATACCTGCTGTTTATATTATATTCATATATTACGTTTTTTCATAATACATCTTGATAGTAGTGAAATCTCTAACCTAAAACCTACATTTAAATAAGAGCAATAATATAAATATTTGTAACATTTGCCATGATAAATAAATTAAATAGAATATTGTAAAATCAAAAATGAAAGCACCATATAAAATAAAAGCACCATAATAAATGAAAATACCATAAAAAATAAATATATCTTTAAAAATGAAACACCATAAAATATAAAAGCACCATAAAAAATAAAAGCACCATAAAAAATAAAAATTCCTTAAGAAATGAAACTCCATAAAAAATAATAGCACCATAACAAATAAAAGCACCATAAAAAATAAAAATACCTTAAGAAATGAAACACCATAAAAAAAGAAAGCACCATAAAATATAAATATACCGTAAAAAATGAAACACCATATAAAATAATAGCACCATAAAATAATACACCATAGAAAATGAAAGCACCCTAAAAAATATTATCACCGTAAAAAATGAAAGTAACAATAATAATAAAAGCACCATAACAAATATGAATAACTTCAAAAATGAAACAGCATAAAAATAAAAGCACCATAAAAAATGAAATGTCATACAAATATAAATTACAAGAAATATAAAAGCACCATAATAAATCAATACACCATTATTATAAATACACACCAGAAGGGTACTTAATAGGTATAGATATGATACACTATATATACCATACGACGACGAACGACGACCACTATCACTTTAATATAATAGGAGAAGAAGATATGATACACTATATATACTATACGACGACGATCGACGACCACTATCACTTTAATATAATAGGAGAAGATTATTCACGTTTCACTTTTCACACAACTATATTTCGTTTTAGATCCTCGTACATATCAATTTTCAATTTCAATTCAGTTCCTTATTTTCTCTTTTATCAATCGTATTTTTTGTATTCATCTTGTTTCTTTGTGTTTATTTTTCCTAATCTCCTTTTCGTTTTCAATTTCACTTATTCACAATATTTTTTCAACATATAATTCTCAAATCTCCTTTCTTTTCTTATTTATTTATTCTCTCAATTATCAACCATGTAATTTTTATTTGTTTCTATCGTTTGTATATTTTTCCTTTATTCTCATTTCCAATTTCAACTATTCACAATTTGATTCTCTTCTTTTCAAATCTCTCTTTTTTTTGTTTCTTTTATATTTTTGGTTGTTTATATTGACTTTCACTATTAATTTCTTTATTCTTTTTAACACACTTCTTTTTACTTCTATTGTTTATCTATCAACGGAAATACTTTAAAAACAACTACTGAGTTTGTAAATTGTACACTTTTTTTCCGAAACTTAATAGTCACTTTTTCCTATTGAACGAACAAAACGAAACAAAGACTCGAAAGCATCAATCATTACAGCAACGTTTGCACTAATGCGTGCCCCACGTTGGGCGCCAAAAATAAAAATCGCACAAACTACTAAATTTTTGTTCCAAAAATCTTAAAAAATCTTTTTAAGCATTTTTTGAAAAAAAAATTTTTCTTACTGATACAATACTTTCTCTCTGAGGAAGCAAAAGACGTTACTTGTTAGTGAATCTAGTAAATATCACAAAACAGGAAATACTTTGTCATTGCGTCGAAGGGAATCCATATAAACCATCGTTTACCTTATAAGCAGCACTTTAGACTCTGCGTACTCTATTTCTAAACGGAGAGAAATTTTGTACTAAAATTTACAGTGCAACGGTTTTAATTTGGCCACTGACCGTTGGACTTCTAAATTTTACAAGAAACTATGATAATCTTTTTATACGATTTAAATTTAAAATTATCGCTTTAAAATAAAAATTGCTCTAACAAAAATTTTATCCAATGATATATTGAATACCTAAACAACGGAGATAATTATATAAATAACATAATAATCAATCATTTTCTTTTGTCAACCGTGGTTGGGATCAATCCCCCCTCCCCGATTAATCTAGATTTTAAGACTCGCCTGAACACTGATGCGGGCCTCGTCAGGCATACCATTTCAGCTTCACTACGGCCTTTCTAAGGAGTGTAATGATTTGAGGTACATGGTCCTGATGAGGTTGATGTAAGGCTGCCTGATTAGACCCTTACACGGGCATGATAAGAGATATTATTATTATTTTAGAGATAAGATTTTCTTGCTTCTACTATAATTAAAAACGAAGAAAAGTGATGTGATATTAGCCACTATCAGTCTGAAAATGAGATTGAACATTGATTTCTGGTAGTGCGCTTCGTCGATTTTTGGATCTAGCTGTGAGGTTCGGTAGTATCCTACATAAAGTCGTCAATGGTGATGTCTAGGTAATACATTCCATAGTTTTTTGTGTCCAGGTGTGGAATTTGGCCGTACTCCACGTCTAGGTGTATAGGGTCTCCGATGATGATGCGCGAACGTTAGGTCAGTGGTTAGACACTCGACTTCGGCGCGAGACAAAAAAACAGTACAATCGGTATTAGAAGTGATCGAATTGTATCGTATATTTACTATTTTTGCACGTAAATGGGATAAAATGTGAATTAAATTTGATTAATTTAATCAGCTTCAGTAAATTTTAAAATAAAAGCTATACACTTCATATTACAAGTGATAAAATTGTATCGTATTTAATGCTTTTGCAACTAAATAGTATAAAATTTGAATTCAAAATGCCATTAAAATTCCATTTTACACCGTAAATCGGAATTAAGAATCGACATTAAAAAAAGGATTAAACAATATGAAATTTCTTAATACTTTACTTCAAACAGGGTATGTAGTAAGGGTAAATGAGTTTGCATAATCAGCAAGTGGTATATGTAGTTTCTATTACCCTCGGAGGAACAACCCTAAAAATTAAAAAAAATTAATAATGGTTTATTTATCAGCCAGAGATTTAATTTATTGATACTAATTCATTTATACAGATTTTAACACAATAAAATAGTTAATAGCAACTATTACCCTTGCATCGATAAACCTAATGTGTTCTAATTGCCCAATAATGTTGTGCCAATTATAGTGACATGGCAGGAATCTTTTCGACTCTCGCAAAATTTTATCAAGCTGATTCTAGCTATGACAAAAGAATATTTTTTGTAGTTTAGTGTAATTATTTATTATAAAATGAATTCAATGGATCACAACTTGGCTTTTGCAGGTCGCATTTACGAGATATCAGAGACCGTAGTGTTCTTCGACTTTTCGAGAGCGACGGAGTGGCTGGAATGCCAGGGAGTCTCGGAGTTCCTGGCGGTCCTATGCTTCCATCCCACTGGGAGGATCAAAGTTACTTTAGTGAGCCCGAATTCGATAGTGAATTCCAGCATCAACACATCCATAAGAGTAAGGTGAGCAAGATATAGATTCTTTCAACTTTTTTTTATTCCATATTACCAATTAGTGATATGTTATTCGGATAAAGCCACGGAAGCTTAATGAATTAACATTTCAAATTGGCAATTGAGTTTTAATAATATTTTACAATTCTGATTTCATTCTAAATCAAAAATAATTATAAAATAAGACTTGGCATTCGTGTATCTTTATATAGTAATCAAAATAAGCGAACAATTATAATCAACTTCTTACCATACAGGGAACCTCTTATACAATATACAGTACGCAATATACAATAAGCAATATACAATACGTAATATCCAATATACATTGTATAGGTACATGCACATTTCATGGTAATTCTAAATACTTAATTAAAACTATCTTAAAATCGATGTTAATGTAACGATTAGACAAAATAAATAAATTAATGTTCATGTTCACTAACGTGCTTATGTGAATACCTTTCGACATTAGTAAAATCGACAGTTTAATCATGATTACGTTATTGAACGAGACGATGATCTAGTTTCGCTCATATGGCATAAGCTCTAGCTTTTTCTGTAATAATTGAGTGAAAAGATAAAGTTACAAAAATTTTCCCAGATACCTAATATTAAGAAACTAGTGTGAAAAAGAAAAAATAATATCTGTATGTATTCTGGACAGGAAAAAAAATAATATTAGGGTTGATTCAAGGATTATTACTTATTCGTGCTAACTCCGTGCTAATACTGTTACGCACTTAGGTTTTTATTTCTCGTTATATTTACGATATAGTACCAAGAATTTGACTCTTTCTTCATATTTGTAACAACTTATTTTATACAATGTCAAAGTTTTATCAGAGCAGGGTCTTTTGTCAATCAAAGACTGTTCACATGAGTTAAAGTGCGTGATCAAAACTAGTCCGGCTTCTATTTTTTTACCAAAGCATTGAACTAGTCAAGGTGAAAAACCAGGTCCGTGCCGAATATAAATCAAATTTTTTTGTTTGAATGGAAGAAGGAAATATGCTTCATATTTTTTTTAGCATTATCTACCAACGCAGGCAGTAAAAAATATCATGCAAGTCACCTATTCCGGAGATCTATCTTCCCGCTTTCAAACGTCCAAGCTCCTAATATATGCAATTAATAAAACTTCAATAACCTGTAAAAGTCGGTAGATTGAAGTCTAAATATTTTTTAACACCCTAGCATAAAGTGCGTATTTTTTAATCGTTGAGTCAGGAAAAAGTGCTACATGTATTCCCTAACTTGACTCTAGTGTACCAATGTCACGTTAATGTTCTCGAGCCGAAGGCGAGCCTTCGGCTCAGGAGCAAAATGCGCGCGGCGACGGATAATAGTGTGAGGTTTGGGAGTAAATAAGTAGCACTTTTTTCCCTTTTCGGCAGTGAACGAGTACGAGATTTATGGTGGATATGTCAAAACACTGTATATTGTACTCGGGAATAAATTAGACTATGGTAACCTGAGTATTTGCCTACTTTAGTCCCTCAGTGTATAGTATTTATGGATACTCTAAGAGCCTCAAAATTCCTAAACTGCCCAAAAACCAATCAATCCAGTTCTCGTGCTCATAACTTCATTCACCCTAATATATTTTAACCTTCCTATACTAGCGATCATTGTACATTAGTTCACAAATCAATTGGAGCGTCCAAACGTAAGTCGCCCGACAGCAAAGAAGACGAAAGCGGGTTGGTAACAACGGCAGTATCTCAGCGGGAGTAGTTCAAAATGCCTTGCATGTCTGGATCGCGGGTACATGGAGAGCACCTGAATAAAGTTTCTTGGGCACATTACGCCAAGACATAACCAGCGCCTTTGCGAAGGGTTCGTCGGTACATCCATCACAGATATTCATGACCTGCCTTACTTCGTCCTCGGCGGGCTCGCGCTCATTCTTTTTATCCTCGAGTTTGCTTTGTGACGCTGGGTTCAAGCTAAAGCTTGTTAGACCGCTCCAGTCCGTAAGCAGCTGAAGTTGTGTCTGCTCAATGTACATGTCGTCGATTATCGACCCTTCGGCAAACGCGAAGTCGCGCTTTTGTTTTTTCTTTTTGTCCGTCGATGTCAAAGTTGTGCCCTCGCTGCCTCTGGCTTTTCTCGGTTCGTCTTGATCTAACGACAACTTCACCTGCGTTATGAAGCAAATTTCTTTTAGATATTTATTTTTCGTTTTTCTTATTAATAGATACAACAAACGATAAGATTCGAAGATATAAAAACAAATAATATGATCATTTGAATTCCCGCTTTAATGAAGCTATGAATCAATCAATAATCGCAAAACAATCTAGTATTGAGTCTAGTACTTAAAAAATATTTATGTCAAAGTTCAAGACTTCTTATCTACTAAAATCTTATCTTATTTTACATTACATAAAAGAGCAAATATTGTTCAGTGGTCAGTCAGGAATTGTTCAGTCAGTCTATGACGTCAGAACCTACTCAATGTAAATGAGCCATTGTGGATCATTGTCTGGGGATTGGGTGTATGTATGTGTGTGTGAGTGAGTGTTTGTGTGTACGCATGTGTGCGTGCATGCGCGTATGCGTGAAAGTGTATAGGTTCGTATCCGTGCGCGCGTGTGTGCGTGTTAGTGTGTGAACTTACAATTAGATCGTAGAGAGCAATTTCAGCTTGTTTATATTAAATTTTATTTCCATTTTTTTCACTTTTTGCGAAATCAACTACCCTAGAAATTATAAAGAAAAGAAGAAAACAATACCTTGGTCAGTTTTGTATCCTTGGATCGACTTTCCCTCTTTGCAATTTTCTTGAGCTCAATGCCCTCAATCATTTTCTGAACCTCCTGGCTCCCTTCCTCGTCCTGCGGTTTTTGTTCTAACTGCTTGTCCCTTCTGTCGTTGATGCTCCTGAGGTTACTGGGGAGTACGTTCCGGTAACGCCTGTCGATGAAGCTGAACCCGTTGATCGGAGGATTATCCAGAGACGTAGACGGAAAGCGTGGACTCCCTATTCCTTCGAGTGTCTCTGCGAATTTGAAGCGCGAATCGGGCTGGAGAGTTACACGCGGGTCTACTGTAGACTGAACGGGTAGGATGAGTGGGGGCAAAGGCTGAGGTGCAACCGATGGCGCAGGCAAATTCGGATGACGCAAAGTAACACCATTCTGCACTATTTGGATGTGTGCACCGGGGTTGATTTTTACCTAAAATTAAATAATCGTTATTTATATTGCAAATTAGTTGTACTTGCATCAAGACTAATTAATTAAATATAGTTAATCTATAGAGCGCCGAAAAATCTTATATAAGACGGTCGAGAGCAATCCACATTATTATCCCCAAACTGGACCAAAATCTAGTAATTCTCCGTTTTCGAGGTCACTGGCGTCGAAAAAAATGGTTTCCAGTGTCGTGGATCTATCCAAACCTCTATATCAGTCAAAAAACTACCCCTTTTTGACTGTAGATGCAGGATTGGTTTGAGTCATGAAAGCAAAAAAGGGGTGGTTTCTTTAAAGAAAAGGGTGGTTTGTAGAGGTTTAGACGAACAAATACTATGTCTATCATGATTCCCACCCTCATAAACCTCTATGTAAGCCTATACTTGTAATTTTAAAAATTAAAAAAATTTTCCGATTGTTAGGACCTACTCACGAAAAAAAGGAACAGGAACAAATATAAAACACAAGAAAATATACTCGTTCTTATATCTATATACATGAGAAAAGGGTTAAAGTTTTATTCCTTACATTGGTTCATTTACTCATATATATAGATATAGTAACTAATGCATTTTTCATATATTTATTCCTTTTTTTTTCATGTGTAGGGCTTTAACCACAGAATAATCTTATATAAAATGTTATCTGGGATCAAAACTTTGTTGAGGTCAATCCAAAAAACTAGGAATGAGTTCTTTAGACTTTATGAGAGAAAAAATAGTCGCCAAAACCCTGGCAGTCTAATGGTTAAGTGAATTTTAACACTGACACACAAAAAAATGGTCTACATCTTTGACCAGACCCACCTATCTATATGTATTTAGACGCGCTGAATCCGAATGTGAAGTTCGTTTAGGTCAAACACTCTCCAAATTTTGAGCAAATCATGAGAAGTCTGAAAATTTTTTTCTGACCTTGATCAAGCTCTTATGAATTTTGATGCGCTGAGTTCGAATCTGAAATCGATTGAACTACATTACTCACAGATTTTGCATAAGTCGCAAAAAAATATCTGAAAATGACAACAAATCATATTAATAAGCGCGAAAAACTTTGAAAAAAATGTTTTGCATTGAACTAAATGTTTTTCTTATAATATATTTTGGCGAGACAAATTCGAATCTGAAGTTTGTTGAACCCCATCGTATAAAAATTTTGTAAAAATCGCAACAAACCGCAATAAAAAACTGTAAATTGTCAATACCATAAAGTCATGAATATGAATTACTTCGACATAAATTCTATTGACTCGAATCGCATTTTCTTTAATATTCCTGTTGCACTTATTTTCTCTTGTAGCGAACTCTTTTCTCTTTGAATAAACTATGCAGCAAGTTTCTCTTTTTCTTCTCACTATTCTCTGACTAACAGTTAAGTTGCTTGATGAGTCTCAAATTGCACTTTCTACAATCTCCCCTTGACTACTTCTCTCAAAACCTCGGAGACTACAGTGAAGAACAAGGCGAACGATTCCATCGAGATATAAGTCAAATGCAGAATTGATACCAAAGAAAATGGGATATCAACATAATGGCAGCTTTCTGTTGACACTAAAGAGAGAAATGAATTAGAATAGTGTAGGCCAGTCGAATTAACCTAAAAAAGACCTGTTTAGGGAAAAATTTAATCTCTCAGAAAAAAATATAGGCATGTAGAGGATCGAAATCTAAGTGATGTGTACTAAAAAAGTAGACAAATCAAAGGTGTGCGTTCTTCAGGAAAAATTCGCAAAGCCAAAAAAAAAACAGTTTTTTGCTTATATCTTAGAAAATTATTATCGGACCGAAAATCATAAGGATGCGTTTTTTTCTGCCAAAAAGGCCTACAAGGATTGACTTGTAATATTTAAATCAGTTTATAAACTTTTGCGTAAAAAGCAAAAAACCGTCTAAAATGTTAAATTTTTCAATAACTGTTTGAAAATTTGAGTAATCGACTTGAAATTCACCTCAAGTATGACCGGCATAGGTGTAAAAATATGTGCCAAAATTCAGTTCTGTAACTTCATTAGTTTTTGAAAAATTGCATTTGTTTATTAATATAGACCTTAATGATTTTCTAATAAATAAGGATTTGGGTGAATCTACCGCGCCAGAATTTTGCACACACCTTCTTGAAGCTTCAAATTTTCATGTAAGCTTTGGGGCTAATAATTTTTTTGCATATAAGTTGCAAAATTATGCGTCTGAAAAGGTAGGTAATTTTGCAACTGCTTTAAAGCTAATTATCTCGAAAAGTTATGGTTCTATCGAAATGAGTCTTAAATATTCGGAATGTGCAATTTTGTTTACCAATTTTAAGATAACATTCTTTACTCCACGATGATTAATTCATGAGATAATTTTTTATTTTTTGAAAATTCATATCTCGAAGGCTAACTAACATTAAGGAACGAACTTTGATCGACAATATTAAGAAAAAGTTCAAATCTTTATCAGAAATATTATAGATTGTCTTATAAGTGAGTGATTGCAAATATATTGGACGCGGCAGTTGACACTGAAGCACGGACCTTCCATGTGCGCAGCAGTGGGTTTCGCGTCCCCAGGAGAGGTGCCGGCACATCAGCGCAATTGTTTACGAATTCTCGTTCTGAAATCGACGAGGCTCTGTATATCTCCGGAACTACTGGACCAACTTGAACGGTTTTTTATTTAATTTGGGGTACCTTGTAAAGTAATACACGATTACCAGATTGGAATTAGCAAATTCTTTTATTTAAGCCCTGAAAAAGCAGTATTTTAGTTCATTATTTTTGACAATAAACTTACATTATTGTTCTTTGCGCTTGCTGCACACATTCATACATACAATTATGGTCTTTTAAAAGATTATTTTCATGAAACTTCTGTTTTTTTTTTTATATTCTAATTGATGCACTTACAGAAAAACATGGGTTTAAGTGATTTTAACATTTTCTTTTAATTTTTAATTAATTTGTAACTAATATTTTATCATTAAGTAATTTAAGTACTGCTATAATGTTGGTATAATAAATCTTAATCATAATTTTTATATATAATTTGGCGGTGTCACTGGTTCGCTCTTGCGCCATCCCATCTAAGTGAGATATTGGTAACACCGTACGAATTAAACATACTATTTTATATTACTCGTGCAAAGGTTTAATGACGAATAATGCGGGGTTGTGAAGGATGGGGAGGAAGTTGGTTGTGGCGCTGCCAAGGGGGGGGGGG
>UELU01000050.1:7262-17629 GCA_900490025.1 Megastigmus dorsalis
CAGCAGTAGGAGACCAATTAACCGTAAGGTCTCTTGTCCCGATAGTCACCATTGAGCTCAGAGACCTTGAAGACGAAATCACGGAAAAAGAAATCAAAGATGCAATCGTCGCATCACTCGAAGACGTTAAACCGGAACAGGTAGAGGTAAAGTCACACAGGGCAGGACTGAGAGGAACCCTGGTAGCACTTGTGACAGCACCAAGAGCCATAGCGACAAAAAAAGTGCTAAAACCAGGCAAAGTAAGAGTTGGGTGGGTCATCGCTAGGGCAAGAGAAAAGAAATTCGTTAGAAGATGTTTCAAGTGCCTAGAATATGGACACATTGCTTCAGAGTGCCCGAAGAACATCACAGAGAAGCTATGTTACAGATGTGGAGAGCCAGGACACTTGGCTGAAGGGTGCGAGAAAGCATACAAATGCCTAGCCTGTGAGGTAATAGGAAAGCCTCACGACCACAGGACAGGATACAGTACGTGCGCCGCACTTCGAATGGCTAGAGAGAAGCTTGACCGAAAAAACGGAAATGGCAGATCTTCCTAGCACAGACATTTTGCATCAACCTTAATAGGTCCCAGACAGCACAAGATCTTGCTATCCTGACCGCAAGGAACAAAGAAGCCGGTACATTTTTTTGTAATGAACGAATCACTTGTTTTAAACCATTGGATATTTTGACGTAGCATATTTGTGTCCAGAATGAATTGTGTTTCCTCTGTGAAATATACCACTTATGACTCGAAAACGTTTTTATCGATCAAAATTATTGCGTTCAGTATTTCATTTATTCGAAAATTGGTGATCTTTGAAACCACTGTACCGTTAACGCTAAATAATAATAATTGTACGATTAATATTGAACTTTTTACATTCACATCGATTTTTTGAATGAGTTTGCATTTGCAGTCATTACAACACTTACCTTCAGTTATATAAATACATTAGAATTCAAAACTAAATGCAGCTAAAAGTAATGTATCCCTTCTTATAAGCTTTATAAGTAAAAGTACATCGGTATTTATAAAAAAATGAACTTAGTTCCAGAGGCTAAATGTTAACAGAGGCAGTTAACTATAAATTATTTTGCTTTCGTTTTTCTGCATCATTAACAAAATATCTCTGCAAAGTAGTAATTGTCTAGATAGAATAGTATTAAAAACAATTTTATCTCAAGACTAATAACCCATAAGAAGATATATAAAAAAGTATTTGACATAGAATTTCATACACTTTCCCAGCAATGACTTGAATTGTCATGTGATAAAATGTCATGTGTTTTCTACAACCTTTTTTTGTAGGAGGAGATGAACCGACAGAGACAGCGAGCATGTCGAGGGTGCAGCCGAGTAATAAGCAAGGGACCAAGAAGTCGAAGCCTCCAAGAAAAGCAACGGTCGAGAGGACCACCAAGACACCGGGGGCGGCAGTGCAAGTTAAAGCTAGCGAGGTCACACCAAAGCAGATCACCCTGACCGCCACGCCAGTAGAGACGGCGGCCACCACGCAGAACGCGGCACCACCAGTAGCGCAGGGTACAAATAGCCAGAGTGCAGGTAGTACCGGTCCGTGGACAACGAATGCGCAAAGGAAGAGAGAGTTTGTGGGCGTGTGTTTCAAGTGCTCACGATCGGGACACAGAACATCAGAGTGCCCCGATGCACTGTGTTTCACCTGTGGCAAGGCCGGCCACATGTCACGGAATTGTCCCCTAAGGGCCAGCAGAAGACGCAGTATTGCCAGGTGTGTGATAACCAAGGTGTCACCTTCAAAACGTGCCTGAAATGCGCCAATTTACGCGCGAAGTGGGGAAACCAGTAAGCTGGAGGGTTGTAGAGTCCCACACCCCCCAAGCTGGTACACCAGGGACATCAGATGAGGCAAAACGTCTACTCGAGGATAAACCTGGCCGACAGAGTGAAGTGAAGGAGGAAGATGTGAAGTGGTTACAGAGGTACCACCCGAAGATAGTGCGAGAGGGATCGGGGTCAAGCCAGCAGATCCAGCACCTTTGCCAGCGCCCGAGAAAGGGGCAATGAAGAAGCGATTGTCAGAGAAAAGTTCTAGGATCAAAACGGAGGGGCTCAAACCGTCTACCGTGCCGAGAACGAAGAGCAGGAGGTTATCTCAGGAGGAAGTGACGAACATCCCTATGAAAAAGCCGTGCGAGAGGAAAGCCACGGAGCTAGGGTCGTCAAGGGACGTGATAACGAGAATGTTGGAGGAATATAGAGCCACTGCGTGCAGGACAGATGAGTCAGCGACACGAGGGCAAGAAGAGAAGAAGAAGGGAGAACCTTCGAGAGCGAATGAGGGAGTACCTCAGTGTGAGAAATGGGAAATGCCTTGGGTCAAGCCAGCAGAGCAACAACCTTTGCCAGCGCCGGGGCCGGACGGGTTGACGCGAGGGAATCTAACGGATCTAACGGAGCATTCGATCGACGTCCAAGAAGCCCCACCAATCAAGCACAAACTACGCCGGATGTCGCCAGCGATGCTAGAAGTCGCCCAGAAGGAAGTGGACGCGATGAACAGCATGGGAGTAATAGAGAGATCAGCCAGTGAGTGGAGCAGCGCGCCGCTGCTTGTCAAGAAGTCAAACGGCAAGTATCGGTTCTGCATCGACTATAGAGACTTGAATCGGGTGACCAAGAAGGACGCCTACCCGATACCAAACATGGATTCCATATTGGATAAACTGAGAAGAGCGAAATATATAACCAAGATAGACTTGGAGTGGGCGTATTTCCAAGTGCCGGTGGAGAAGACGAGCCGGAAATACACCGCCTTTGCCGTGCCAGAATCGGGGTTGTGGCAGTTCAAGAGGATGCCATTTGACCTGTCGAACGCGCCAATGACGTTCCAGAGACTCATAGACGCCCTATTCGGCCCGGAGGTAGAGCCCTACGTGTTTGGGTATTTGGACGACATAATATTGGTCACCGAGGGCTTTCAGGAACACCTACACTAGCTGGAAGTTGTGTTGCAGAGGTTGAGAGGTGCGAATCTGTCCATCAACTGAGAGAAATGCGAGTTTTGTTGCTCGAGTGTGACATATCTGGGTTTCCTACTGGATAGCGAGGGACTACGGCCGGATGCAGAGAAGGTAGCGCCGGTAGTTAACTATCCAGCGCCGCAGACAGTCAAGCAGCTGAGGCGTTTCCTCGGCATGGTCGGGTGGTATTCGAGGTTCATTGACTCCAAATGGAAGTTGCCGCTAGTGAAGCTCCTGAGGAAGGATATGCCGTGGAAGTGGCAGGAGGAATAACAAGAGGCTTTTGATAAGTTGAAGAAGGCGCTAATAGAAGCGCCAGTTCTTGCCAGGCCGGATTTCTCAAAACCATTTTCCATACAGTGCGATGCCAGTGACTACGCGGTGGGAGCAGTATTGACACAGGAGGGAGAAGATGGTAAGCATCCAATAGTCTATGTCAGCAGAGTACTTCCGCCGGCAGAGGAAAACTACACCATGACGGAGAAGGAATGCTTAGCACTAGTGTGGGTCGAGAAAAGGCTGAGACCGTATATCGAGGGTTACAGGATCATGGCTGTGACGAACCATAGCTGCTGAAATGGCTGAAAACGACAAAAGAATCGACAGGCCGGATAGCAAGGTAGCTACTGGAGTTACAGCAGCTCGACATCACAATTGTGCATAAGAAAGGAGAGCTCAATCACCTGCCGGATGCCCTGTCACGAATGTTCGAGTCGGAAGAAGCGCAGGCAACCGCGTTTGAGGAGGTACAGGACCCCCGCTATCTAAGAACCCTGAAAGGAGTGATTGAGACACCCCATAAATACCCAGAGTGGAAGGTAGAGAATGGACTATTGTATCGTCATAGGAAGGATGCACTGCTGGACCCTATCATCACGCCGGAAGAAGGATGGAGGCTAGTAGTGTCGGATGAGTATCGAGAAAGAGTGTTACGGGATGCCCACGATGAGGCATCGGCCGGACATCTGGGAAGAGAAAAGACGTATGACTGAGTGGATCGCGAATACTACTGGAAAGGCGTGTGGAATGACGTACACCAGTTTGTCAACCAATGCCAGCAGTGCCAGAGGTATAAGGTATCGCAATTGGGTCAGCAAGGGTTGATGGGCCAGAGGATAGTCGAGAGGCCGTGGGCAGTGGTAGCAATAAACTTGATGGAGTTCCCGCAGAGCAAGAATCGGCACAAGTATTTAGCCGTATTCCAGGACTTATTCACGAGGTGGGTTAAGATCAAACCCCTGACAAGAACAGTTGGAAAATCGGTAGCAAGGGCACTGGAGAAGCTCATACTGTTCAGATGGGAAACGCCAGATTACGTCCTTACTGACAACGGCCGGGAGTTCGATAATAAGACGCTGAAGTCCATACTGCAAGAGTACGGGATTAACCATGTGACCACTCCACCATATCACCCACAAGCCAACCCAGTCGAGAGAAGGAACCGCACCTTAAAGACGATGATCGCGATGTTCATTGATACGGATCAGCGAGAGTGGGATCAGAACCTTCACAAGCTTCGTCACGCGATCAATACCGCAACCCAATCGTCAACCAAGATATCACCGGCCTTCTTAAACTATGGGCGGCATCCAAGGCCAAAGGAGTCTGAGGAGAGGAGTAAAAGATAGCGTGCCGGTAGAGAGAATAGACCCAGAGGAATGGATAGAGAGAGCGAAGAAGCTAGATTCGCTGATGGATCTAGTTGCAAGGCACTTGGACGAGGCCAGAGAGAAGTAGGAGAGGCATTATAACAAGGGCAAGCGGGATGTCAGATTTTATATTGGGTTCGGGGATAAAGTAACGAGGAAAGTACTCGTGCTGTCGAATGCAGGCCAGAATTTTAATGCCAAACCTGCTCCCAAGTACGAAGGGCCATTCGAGGTCATAGATATACGGTCACCTACGGTATATGTTTTAGGCCAGGGTGGGGGAGTTAGTCGTCGAATAACGAAATCACACGTGTCGGAGTTGAAGAGGTTCGTTTCCCCGAGGTTAGGCCCACCCACGTAGGTCCCAACCACCCGTCCCACAACCCCTAAGTGTTCTTTTAGGAATTCTACATGGATTGGTCGGGAGAGGCAGTGCCGTCGGTCTCGGTAGTAAGTAGAGACTAACATGTGTTGTCTGTGTCGTTATGGTAAAGGGGCCACGTAAGGTGAGCCGGATGTGATACTAACTGGTTTTGCTGCCCATCTAGGTCATGCTACGAGCTGGAAGACGCCGCACATCCATGCTGGGTCGGGCACACCCGCCTTACCCCAGATATGGGTTGGCTAAAGAGGAAGAGGCGACGAAAGAACCGCAACCAACCCTCCCTCCAGTCGTTCAGCGTCCTCCCCGCCCGGCGAGTCCGTGGCAGAGCTGGGCCGACCAGCTGAAGGAGGAACTGAAGCTGGCGGACGAGCTCCACCAAAGAGAGCAGCGCCAGGGGGCACGTTTGGAGGAAGCCACGAAAGAGAGACGAGGGGCGTTGCTGGGAAAGGAGGCGAAGGAGCGGCCAGCCTTCACGGTCCCATCCCGAGGCCTCAAAATCCCGAAAAAAAATTGCCGATTGAAAAGGAGGCGATGGTGGCCCCTACCGGCGAAGTCGCTTATTTTGCGTAGGAAGTGGGGGAGGACCTCGAGGAAGAGTCGCCAGAAGGCGAGGCAGCATTAGAGAGCGAGGCGGCGGTGGCCGAGCTCGCCGAGCTTGTGGGCCCCGGTGAGCCCGTAGAGGTGCCGGCTTCCACCCGTGCGTTCCGAGCCAGTTCCCCCAAGGCCAGAGAAGACCAGCTTCGCCGGACGAAGCGGGAGAGGACGAGGGACCGGGAGGCGTCACCGCGGCCCGAAGGCGAACCGTCGCCGGTAAGTGAGGACACCACACCGTCGTGTGCTAGCCCTGGGGTTCGGGAGGCCCTGCTGGACCCTGCGGTGACGGCAGTCCAGCTAATGAAAAGCTTGAAGCCGTACCCGCCGGACCTCCGCGAAGGAGTACTACGGGCCATCTACGGGCGCCTGCCGTCTGAGCAGGAGCAGTAGAAAACTTCTTGTTACCTTTCTGTCCACAGAAGCAGAGACGGCAGCGCGGTAGCGGGAGCCGGGTGAGGAGCCGGTAGAAAAGAGGAGTGAGAAGGGCCGGCAGAGTAAGGGAGGTGGTCGGCAGAGAAGGAGTCCTAGGGCCGGGAGTCAACGTCGGAGGCGGATCTTAACCAAATGGCTAGTAAATTGCGGTCTTGGGAAGATCCATCATTCAAAGCAGTCCAGTAACGTCAACCCCGTGAACGTAGTGAGAGGATGTGTGAGTGGATGCTCGTGTGAATAAGAAGTAGTAGCAGGGAGGTGATAGCATTCGATAGGGACGAATTGACTGGATGTATGATAGTGTACGAGTGAGGTGCGAGTAAGTCAGAGTGAAATCTAGTCGTAGGAAGCGGTTGGTGTCGAGGTCGATGGCGTGGGTCCGTCGAACGAGGCTCGCGAAATTTATCTTTGTATTTCAAGAAAAGAGGCGCATGAAGCCCACTTAAAATTTTTTCCTTTAGCCCACTGCTTACGCGAGGTCCGGTATAGGGTGGGGGTGTTTGTGACGGTGCCAATCTGTCATCAGGGGAAAAATTAAAAGGGGAGCACTAGCCGAGCCTCGACGATGACCAGCATCTACGACGGGCACCAGCCGGAGGCAAGAAAGGAGGAAAGAGGAATTAACGGATGGGTTTTGGGGTTATGTTCTCGGTATGGAGCGGAGAGGAGAGTACGGACATAAACCGGGCAGCGAGAGCACGGCACATCACAGCACGACACCACACAGCACAGCACGGCGCGGAGAGAGCGAGCACGGGGCTCAGCGTCGCGACGACCGAGAGAGAGAGGGAGTACGCAAGAGAACACCAGCAGCAGCGGCACCGAGACCACGAACCGGTAGAGTGGGAGCGCCGCGAGTGCAAGAGAGAGCGCGCACCTGTCAGCCGGCATGGGAGAGCCGAGCAGCGGGAGGGAAACTGAGAGCGCGCTCAGCGATGGCGAACGGATATGTGGAGAGGAGAGCGCGATAGCTCGCGCCGCGCAGCCGCGCCACGTCGATGCCAGCGAGAGAGAGTGGAGCGCGTGGAGAGGGAACGGGCTATCGTTCTCTCTCTCGGCTCCAACTCTTCCAGCGCACGGCGCGCTCTGTACACAGGCAGGCCGGTAGAGAGAGAGAGAGCGCGCTACGGCACAAGTACAGGCGCGAGAGAGAGCGTTATACTAGGCATGCGAGTGCGAGAGAGAGCGCACCATGCCCGTGCTGTAGGCGCAAGAGAGAGAGAACGAGCCCAGAAGATAGAGAGGTGCGTGGGAGCGAGAGAGCGCGCGCTCGAACTAGTATTAGTGTGGAGAATTGTCGGTTGAGCGAGAGAGAAAGAGAGAAGAGGGAAAGACAGCGCGCGCGCCACCAGACCCCATGCTTGAGCCACGTTGACAAATTAATAGTCACTAGCGGCCAAAGCAGATGGGGGCGCTAGGGTCGATCGATAGCCAATCAATGGAGGGCTATTAGCGAATTCAAATCTGGAGCCGGTGGAGACAACAGTGGTAGCCTTGACCCCTAGTGACTTATCTGGCCAATCAAGATAAGAAAAGGAGGTCAAGGCCCTGTAATTGGAGTAATAATCTAGTATCGACCAATAATCAAAGGCCACGAGGTTAGAAGCCGAAAGAGCAGAGCATCGAGGCGAAGAAGACGCTTCGTCTCGCCCCATTTCGCCGACAGCAGCATCAGCAGCCAGACGCCTTTTTGCCAACGAAAGTATTCTTTCTTCTTGTGGAAGTTTGTGCCACGTGCGGACGACGACGCCGCGCCATTCTTTTGAGTATTCTGCCTGGGAGAGTTGTGAGGGTCCAGGTCGGCGGATAGATATTATCCAGGGTTTTTCCGAGCTGAAGAACAAAGTAAGTGGGTTATTTCGGCCTGTGCGCGAACACTAGTTCGGCAGGCCTGCGTCGTTATATCTCTCTCTCGCGCGTTCGGCGTCATTCCGGGCCGCCATTATCGAATATCGTCGGTCGCGCTCGGTACCAGGACGAGTAGGAAGGAAGAAGAGGCCGGAGGAGCGAGAAGGAGGTCGAGCAGACCGCAGTTGTTGTTTTAATAAAAAAATATATGCAATATTCCGTTTATTAAAAATCATAGTGTTGCGTTCTCAAACCCATGACGACGTTCCTTTCCCTTTGCATGCCGTCGTTGTGCCGTCCGTGTGTTTCTCTGAAATATCTGTTCGTCGAGGCTGGAATAATAGGAGTGCCGAGCGGAACTACGTGGGTTCCTCCAAGATTTTGTCAGCGTCTGTTTGCGGATTTCCTCTGGGAGAGGGGGCTTCATTAGCCGGGAGAAGGGGAGATTGCCAGGCGCCCTTATTCTATAAAAATCGGCAATCCCAGAAGGGTAAGTAAGGTCATTGGTGCGGATCTTGCGAGAAATCGCACCCCGGATCGAGTCGGATCCTCCAGCGTTTTCCCCGAGAAAATAACTGTTACAGAGCATTGTTCGATCCGGGAGCAGCACGCACGGTAATGGGATCTGTGGGATGACAGATCGCCAGTGCGTGCGGTCGAGAGCTTCGACCAAGCTATGGCAGAGGTGCGAGAATGGCAAACGGTCATTACTCCGCCATAGTAGGCTATGTGAGTCTACCGTTCGAGATCGCGGGGATCCAAAAGGACGTGACAGTGACTATCCTACCAGAGTTAGGTGCAGACTGTTACGTCGGAACTTCACCAGGTTGTTCAAAGCAGTATTGGATCCCTGCAAGAACCAGCTGTTCTTCAAAGATGAGAACAAGTATGTGGATCTCGAACTAGCTGGACTCAGCGAGAGCAGAGTCAGAGCTGTGTCTGCCATTGGGCTGGCTGACGTAGGTTCAGCTGAGCGAGAGCAATTGGCACAGTTGCTGGATCGTATGATTAGGCCGCCGGAGCGTATCCTTAGATGTGCTACGCTCGCTGAGCATGAAATCGAGGTGCACACCGCGCGGCCAATCAAACAGAAGTATTATCCTGTCTCGAAAAAGATCGAGGAGGAAATGCATCGGCAGGTGAAAGAATTACTCGAGACTGGAGTAATCGAACCGTCTGACAGCGGTTGGTCAAGCCCTGTCGTGATGGTTAAAAAGAGTAGCGGCAAATATAGGATGTGCATCGATTTTCGCAAGGTCAACGCAGTGTCAAATAAAGATGCATATCCGCTACCATCCATGGATCAGATTTTACGCAAACTGCAGTCAGCCAGATATATCTCTACGCTCGACTTGAGCAGTGCGTATCATCAGATTCCATTGGAGCCCGAATCGAAGCCCATAACAGCGTTTACAGTACCTGGTATGGGCCTCTTTCAATATACCCGGCTACCTTTTGGGTTGGGTTATGCCAAGCTGGAGCCACGTTCCATCGACTGATAGATAAAGTCATTCGATCGGAGCTTGAGCCATATGAATATAGTTACTTGGATGACATCATCATCGTAACGGAAACGTTTGATGAGCATCTAAGGAAGCTTGAGCAGGTGCTCAAACCCATAGACGAGGCAGGGCTCACTATCAACCGAGAGAAAAGCGTGTTCTGTCAACAAGAGGTAAAATGCCTTGGTGTGATAGTGAACCGAGATGGATTTTGGCCCAATCCTGACAAGATCGCGCCGATCATGGAATACCCTGCTCCCAAAAACCGGAAGCAACTCAGGAGTTTTCTAGGGATGGCAAAGAAGTATGAGTGGCTCGAAGAGCAGCAATCGGCTTTTGACCGCATAAAAGCTTTCATTGTAACTGCTCCCGTACTACAGCGACCACAAGCTGATGTGCAGTTTGTAGTTCAAACTGATGCCAGTGATACTGGGTTGGAAGCTGTACTTCTCCAGATGATTGACGAAGAAGAGAGAGTGTTCGAGTTAGCTAGTTGAACTCTAGCTCAGGCCGAAAGGAACTATAGCGTGACAGAAAGAGAATGTCTCGCTGTAGTATGGGCCAAACGCGCACAGCGAAAATAGTATAATAATCAAGACCAGACGAAAAATCTAACCATCGTAGAGTGGCCGACAGAGGCGCTGATGCTCACAGACCCTACGGCGAAAGTAAAAACATAGCCGCGTAGTGTAACTGACAACTGTAAAACAGCAACGATGGTTTTAGACTTTTTATAAACAATAATTAACGTACTTTCGCCCAGGGACAGAGAAAAACATTATTTCTTACACGGGTGTAAAATGGAACTTTCGCATGTACGTGTTAGGCTGCCCGAGGCAAAGCCGAAAATCTAGTATTAAACATTAAATACATTAGTGTGTGTGTGAGTGAGTGTGTGTATGTGTGTGTGTGTGTGTGTGTGTGTGTGTGTGTGTGTGTGTGTGTGTGTGTGTGTGTGTGTGTGTG
>UELU01000059.1:0-14867 GCA_900490025.1 Megastigmus dorsalis
TAACTAAATTCGTAACATTTTGAGCATTATTTCTTTTTAAATTTTGTATGTTTAGAGTTTCTAAAATATTGTAATAACAAAACTAACATTGTTTGATGCTAGAAAATCTTTATAAAACTCATTTAATAAATGTTTTCTTAGATGAAAGACCACTGAAAACTAAGATCTTGTATAACTTTTCAATAAATTGAAATAAGATGTTTTTATAAATTAATATAAGTAGTATTTTACTTTTGATTTGGTATAAAACTGGTTTTGAGGCATACAAATTTGTATTTTCTTTAAAATTCGGGTGACCACAATTACCCACTGACCCCCATTACCCCGGTCTACCCTACGTCAGCCGTCCCAAATCAAAAGACAAGAGTTGCTTGTGCATTTGGCGCTGCGGGTGTATTAGCCTGTACGTCTTTTATACAAAAATTTTTTCAGTGCAATTTGTTCAGAATTATAAATGAAAAATTTTACTAAATAATTAAACTATCGATTTTGGTAAATTAATAGATTTATAATTATTATGTGCAGTGAATCATGAATATGAAAACTCGTAAAACAGTTGCGGAGGCTGGAATAACGCTTCTTTGAATTTCATTATTTTAATCGCACTGTTTAGACGCCACCAACCGTATCTCTATTTGATACACGGGACACGGGACACAGGACACTTCTCGTGAAAAAACAAAATTTTCCGATGAGCCGTGTCTACAATGTAGACTCGGGACACGTGTCCATCTCTACATTAACAATATAAATATATAAATATATACAAGTGGATCGAAAGTTTCCGGGACGTTTTTAATTATGCATCGCATAAGTTTCTGGGATATCCCAGAAAACGTCGGAGCGTAACGCAAGTTTCTGGGACGACTTTTTTTCGTAAAATTACTTTTTTAGTAATGTTTTCGTGTTTTAATACACAATAGTAACCGGAAACAGAAGTGGGCGCTGCAGGCGAACATCATTGAACAGAAACTTGCGTGTATCGAATAGAAACACGGTTGGTGGCGTCTAGACATTGCCTATTTTAATACGTATATCTCGGTTACGCAGTTTGGTGAACTAAAATAATAGTAAGGCCAATTAGACCAATCCGAATTTTATTTGGGGCGATTTCATGCATACTCGAAGAGAAATTTGATACTAAAGTTTAAAATATACTTTGAAAACTTAACTGGAAACTATAGTAAATTGGTCACACACTACCATGAGAAGAAAAAGAACCAGAAGATATAATATGCAAATGACTATCGTTCCTAAAGTTTTTCAAAATAAGTAGAATTTATTGATCGTCGTAGAACATAAGAAATTTATGCTCATAACTACTATTATAAGGTGTACTTTGTAAAACATATACAGTTCCTTAATACCTTACATATGCATAGAGTAAAAGGAGAAGAATATCCGAGTAAAATGAGGGATCATACGAAAATTAAACAAAATTAATTTTAGAGTTAAATTAAATATAATAAATGTATATAAATTAGAAATGAAATATGCGTTTCGCCCCGGGTTACTTGTTGGGCTCGTCAGTAAGATGACAAGTACCCTTATCTTAGACGCAAATGATATGTTGTTTTTGTGCTTTCTATATTTTTAACCAGAGTAAGTACATTACATTACAAAAGGTAATCAAGCAGAGGAAAGCAAATTCCTGTTCGCTGGTCCGGCATACATAAATACTTAAAAACTAAAAAAAGAACTAAAAAACTAACTCTTTGGTAAGTGATTTACGACTTTCTCCGTTTAAACAAAACAGAGATAGTGCAAAACACTTATAGACCTAAACCTACTTAAAATCTAAATCTTAGAACGAGAAGATAATTTTTTCATAAGATTTCATATATATTTTCAATTTATAACATTACTTATATTTTTATTCAATAATTAATTTAATTATCAGCCTAAAATGGCAATTTTAATTAGATATTTATACTATTTCAATTTCAATTCCTATCAACCGATTTTCCTAATCCACTCTATTAGCTTATTACAAGACAATTTTTATATTCTTCTCCTTTTACTCTATACGTAGGGTATTAAGGAACTGTATAAGTCTTACACAGTACACCTTATAATAGAAATTATGGGTATAAATTTCTTACGTTCTATGACGATCAATAAATTCTACTTTTTTCAGAATATATAATAAATTTTCTTAGATTCTTCACTAAATTTTTAGCACAGTAGTAATTTCTGTGACAATTTAATAAGAATTAGATTATGTAATAAATTATCTTTTATTTCGAATAAATTTCACTAGAACCCCACTTAATTTTAATTCACTTACTAAACAACTATTGTAATTTTAGGGCTTGAGCATGCGCAGTTGGAATTTCACGACGCGTCGGTAGCGCCGCCCGTAACGGAAAGCCGGAGGAGCATATAGTTATCGACGATTATAGTTTCATACTTTTTACATTCAATTTTTAATATTTTAACATTTTGAAATATTGAAAATTGAACGAAAAAAGTATGAAACCATAAAGGTCGCAACTATACTCGTCCGGCTTCCTCTTAAACATAAACTGTTGAAACGTGATGATGTAAAGCAAAAATTATTTTAATATAAATTAAATTAAGTATTCAGGCTCTAAACAATCGTGCTGATGCATTAAAAAATATTGTTTTATTTAATTTGGGAAGAAAGATCATATTTTCCTGCATTTATTGTGCATTTATCAATATTTCAATTATTCAGTATTTAATGTAATGTTGCAAAAGGTAATGTTATAATGTTCGATCCCGACCGAGATCAAACGACAAAAAATCTCTTATTTAATTCCTTATTTATAATTACTTCCGTTGTCTAGTTATATGTATATGCGAGTTTCTTATGTAAAGAAATAATTCATAAAATTAAAAAATGTTTTTTATGTTTTAAAAGCATTTTTAAATTGAAATGGCATAAAAAAATTACCATATATATATATATATATATATATAGAGTTTCTTGTAAAATTTAGAGAGCGAGCAGTCTGTGATCAAATTTCCAATAGTTTCACAGTAAATTTTAGCACAAGATTTCTCTCCGTGTACGCGGGTTGCAAAATCCACACGGTTTAGGTATATGGATCGAAGTATAAGCCTGCAAATGATCAGATTAGACGAGCAGTACTACCGGAGTTCCATGAAATAATTGTGCGCTTCACGTGGCCAGAGTTCAGGTAACGTCACGCAGGCCAGCGGTAAGAGGGCACAGATCTTGCGCATGTCCCGATAAAAGCGTCGAAGCAGCTCGTCGCGCGGCCTAGCAGTCTTGCCGTTGCAGCGAGCAGTCGCCGTCCGGCGTTCGTCTGCAGCCGAAGCGGGCGGGCTTCTCTTCCCCTCCCTCGGCCCCTCTCGGAACGGCCACGCCGGCACGCGGGGAACGGAAGAGTCTAGCCGCTCGCGAGCGGAGCGTGCAGCGCGCTGCCTATATCGGCCCGCTCGCCGGAGTAGGGTTCCCGTCGCTCTCGGCTCGCTCGGCTCGCTCCGCTCAGTCGCAGTCGCACTCGCGCCTGGCGCCTCTCTCCATTTCCGCAGAGACCGAGCTCGAGTCCGCGTGTGCGCGCGCGTGCTTCTGCTGGCAGGGAGCTAGCGCGAGTGAGCTGTGAGCGCAGTCAGTCCGAGCGCCCGCGAGAGAGCGAGAGAGAGAGAGCGACGAACGGCACGCACTCGGCAGTTGGCACCCCGGCGAACTGCTCCGGCTCTCTGGTCTGCAGCAGCCCCTGTCGACGCCACCCCGTGGGAGCGGGAGAGAAAGCCAACCAGGGGAGCGGCCCCGATCCTCGACCACTCGCCCGGTGAGTATTATGATTATGTCATCGGGAGCTGGGCTCGTTCCGTGCGCCTGCGACCCGTCGACGCGGACCTGGTGGTTGGTCAGGACTGCCTGCAGCTGGACTCTGGTGCGGGAGTACGCCTACGTGCGGCGCGCGCTCCCGGGGAGGGGGCGGCTTCCGCTTATTGGGACCGCGGGATCGCCAGTATGGGACTAATGAGGATCTGGGTCGCGAGGTTCGCGGCATTGACATTAACCTCATAGTCGTGAAGCAGAGGCTCGATCTCTCGGTTCTGTTGCGTGGGGAGGCTGTAAATATACTTGTTAAATTTAGGTTGTAGCAGACCGTCGTTATGTAACTGCCACAGCAGCCGTTTCGCCGCGGAGACGTTCCAATCTCAGGACTGTAGCGTTTCCGAGCTTTCTGCTTTGTTCTTGCGCACATTGTGACAAGTCGCTGGCTCTGTAGCTGGGACATCTATCCTAGACAGTCTTTCCTTTGGAATTCGTTAATGGCTTTCTAATCGCATAGCGCGCTTACCAACGTCTTCTCGACTTCTCATAAGCCCAAGTGCTTTTTCTAATTACTGACCATTGGCAAAAACTTTCCTCGCATTGAAGCCTCAACAATATGCACTTTTAATTTATATTTTCGTAAATGACACTTATACACACGCTTACCAGACATGTACAGCAGCTAGCAACCTTTGCTAATGCTTTTATACTTTTTATATTTATTCAACATCGAATCGCAAACAACAATCAACTTTCCATCTCTATTATCTCACTAAAACCAGCATAATATTATACACATTCCATTATATAATTATAGTTTAAAGCCAATAATTATACAATCAATCGGCTATATAAACACTTACTGTTTTACTCATAATTAGATTTTGCATTTAATTATGACATAATTATTTCCTTCATTCTAGCTAAAATTAAATATACATTAGACACTTTTTTAACACTCATTATAAACCCACTTTTCTACTGTTAAGAGATAGAGCGAAAAAGATGAATCAACTTGTTCAACAGTTACCTAATCCCTCCCTCGATCTCCAATGCTATTTGCAAGAATAAATATTCAATATAAATATTAATTACGAAAAGAAGTATAATTAAATAATAATTAATTAAAAAATATACTCCTAATGATTCAAATAAGTTTTATCAAATACACATATAAAAATAATACAATACCTTGATAATATACAATATTAAGTAATAAAGTATAGTTTATTACTTTCATTACCTCATTCATTGTCAAGCGTTTTTTCTGATTTTATAATACCAAATTACAATAGCTTTTAAAGTAAAACCGATGACTATTTTTAAATTCTCAAAATATTAAATTTAAAGAAAGGATAAGTATATCAGTTTTGAAGATTTGATTTAAAAACCAACAAAATTGGTATTTCTTCTATAACTCTATTTTTTTTTTTTTTTTTTTTAATGAATAAAAATCCTCAATTTTGGGATTGATGAAAGAAAGTATTGAGGATGCTCAATTTGTACAGCATCAATCTAGTCGACTGTTTCCGTACCCTCAAAACAATGCTTAAGCTAATTAAGTCTTCAGATTCTATTTGCGTAACCATTGAAGAGAGAAATGCTGCAATGTACAATTTAAAGTACAACCATATCATTGCTAATTTTAATATTACGGTTTTTAAATATTTTGAGAACTTTTTGATCAATTAAACGATTATAAAACATAAAAGTAAATAATTAGCTATTATAAATAACTTAAAGTAAACTAGATTCTATTTTTCTATTTTTTCAGACTGTACGTCTCAGTTTTGTCATGGTGATAAAATCATCATTTATAATCATACAAGAAACGATTGCAGTATACCTATATTCAAATTTTTTTCAGCAAGCCATTAATAAATACCTACAGCTTGATACTTAATAATACAAATTTCGTCGAATTCAGTAGCACTTCACTTGAAATTGTAATCAAAGTTCAATATTTATCTTGATTAAATCTTTATTTATTGAATATCAACGTCTTTATTCAGAATACATTCCTCAGCCGAAATTTTGAATATGCAAATAGGTATACCGACTTGTAATTTGCGTCACAGAGCATTGAGAATGTAAATGACCGCACGCAGTCTGCTAACGCATTATAAATAAATACTCTAAACTTGTTGCAATCGTAAAGCGCTCACTGACTTGAACGTGATCACTTCTTTGCGATAGTTATCTATGAATACCTTATCGTTTACCCGCTAGCAATTATCATCTTATATGGTTTTTAATTTCAATGATGTTGCTAGAAAAAATACTTGGAAAAAAATTGCGCAATGATGATAAAATGTAACAAATGAAAGAAAAAAAAACGTGATGAGTGCGTCAATTATCGTGTTGTTGACATCATTTTTTTCACGTCGATAAACCTTTCAGCTTTCTAACTGTTTTTCAACGTTGTAAAAGTGGTTAAAAAAACCATATTGCATAGAATACATGAGAAACGATTCAATAGTTTTCTACATAATTAATTAATGCAAGTTTCATGGTAACTGACTTGCATCTTCTGCTTCAAGGGCACATTAATTAACATGCTTTCTCTTTATAGTTCAATTTGTTTTATTCAATTTAATAAGAGCATTAAAAAAAATTGCTCTTCGAATGGCCATAAATTATAATACTTTCTGTAAAAAAATATTCAGAGAAAATTAAAGAGGAATTACAGAGGAAAAATATGAGTCTTAAATTCTATCAAGTTTTTGCTGGATGATGATTGTTAAATTCTCCTCCTATTTTGAATATAATGTATATTGTAACAAATATTAAAAGCTTATTGTTCTAAGCTAGTTGAAAGTGCACAGAAATGTTTGTACACAACTGTGAATTATTTGTTGTAGGCTCCTCACATTAATCTCGTTTGATTTACAACAGCTACATTTTAAGAGATTAGATTAAAAGGGTATATGGTAGTCTGTAATACAGGGGGTATAAACGTTTGGAGACTAGAACATTGTACGATAAATTATATGGAAATGAACTTAACTTTCTTTTGCGATCGATCATACAATTGTTTATCATACAAAATTGTTTTACGCTTCACTAAATAACAATGAATATTAACGGGTTTCTTATTGTAAAAAATCTACTGCCTATTCAAACTGTCTGCTGCTATATAATATGTATGAAAAGATTATACCTCAAGCCGAATAGCGTACTGACTTATATAAGTTTTCCTTTGTAAATTCTTTGATCTCTCACAGTTTAACGGTAAAGCGCATCAAAGCTGCGATGCAATAGACGAACAAGGAAAACAGGATGCGAGCTAAAGCTTTCCCGCCGATCCAAATAAGTTGATGAATCGTCGAGAGTGGCTCTTGTACAGATCACAGCCAGCCATCGGTCATCCCACTATCGAGGCTAGCCGCTGCGCATATACATATAGAAGGAAAGATCGATCGCGCTGGCAGTGAGAGTCTCGTATTTAAGAGCCTCTCCTATATATGTGTGTGTATGTGTGTGTGTGTAATAGCGCGGGGTAAAGGCGCAGAGTCGCAGACGTCTCGGAAACCATATGTAGACGTACTCGATGTTATTACGATTCGGTGTTTGGTCAAATTGCAAGGTCCAATCAAGCTGGCGGCAGCTTGATTAATTATCACGGGCGCGAGGGGCGGCGATTGCGCTGAAACGCAGATAATCCTCAAGGGGAACGAGAGAGAGAGAGAGAGAGAGAGAGAGAGAGAAAAGAAATCCGGCAGCATTAATAAGATTGCTAATGAAAATAGTCGTGGCTATTGCGACGCTTGCGAGCGATCAAAAGGTTCAAAGTTCGTGTTGCATAAGAAGGAGGTCAGGGAATTAGCCGTCCGAGCAAACCAAGTGCCCGAGCTCGGAAATCAAAAGTCTATATCGACGCTCGGTACAGATATACCGCATATATGTATAATAATAAGGCCGATGAGCTGGAGCCAACTGCGATAGCGGATCAGTCGCGCTTTTCGGCACCTTGGCCTCATATATATATGCAGCTGCACCAAAAAGTAAACTCGCTTTCGTGCTTGTCGCATGTACCGAATGGGTGTATGGATATCGTGCCGGCGGGCGACCGTCGTGCTGAACATGCCTCCGCTTAAATTCCAACATCTTTCCATCTTTTCATCTTTATCGCGATCTTTATCGCTTTCGTACATCGGCGTACTTAACGATTTAATTCATAAACTTCTTCAACCATACCACTAGATTATCTGCTCTTTAAATATAGTGAAACTCCCGCAGCTTTTTTAGGAATTCAAGCTAAAACAGACTATTATACATACATTCATATTTTGAATTAATTACTGAGAACAAACAAATTACAGTAGTCGCAGGCTGATACATCTTTTAAGCAAATATTTATTTGAAAATAAAGGCTAAAGAAAATTGGCTTGGGTCAAAGCAATATTTACTTGATTTAAATGCTCCTTTTTTAAATTAAGTCAATATTGTTCTTTACTGCTATTCTAGAAAATATGCTATTTTGAAAACTAATTTCCTTTATTCTGTATTTTAGATCAATTTTAAATAATGCGTGTAAATAATAAAAGTCTTTTAAGAAAGAAAATCTTTGTACCTACTCAAAACGGTCTCATGGTTAAATTCTCACTCCTTACCAAATAAACTAAAATTTATTTGACCGTCAGAAGCTAATGTGAGTGCATAAAAATGATTTAATAAGCTCAAATCAAAAAATTATCTTGCATAAATATTTGTACAAACATCTTCTGTATAGGTAACTTTATCATCTAATGATGTTTACACTATAAATCTAATTTTTTTATTCAACTACATCCAACGTTACGGTCATTTTTTTTGGTAAAAAAAACATTATGACCCTTTTAAGGTAAAGTTTTAAATTAAAATTAATAAGAGTACGGTTGATGCGTATCGGATACCTATAGTTGAATAAAAAAATGGGTTTAATTGATAAAACCATTGAGTGTTTCAACCACGCAATCATTATCACCAAATAATATTTATCTAATAATATTGAACCAAAAATAATTTGCTAAAACTTCATTCCGAAAGTAATATAAGTTTGCTAGGAGTGTATTATTCCAAAATTTAATATTTTAAAATTAAAAAGTTACATTCTGAAAGAATTTTTTAAGGGAGATAAATTACAATACTTGAACAAGAAGCAGCCTAAAGTTTCGCAATGTAAAAATGCTGCACATATTAAAAAAATTCCTTTTTTTTAGAAAGAACTTGGCATTTCTAATTGTAAGGCATTTACGGCAAGTGGCTAAACTTAATCTGACTTGCAAGCGGAATACCTGTGTGCTTAATAACGATTGCTTTGAAAGTTTACACTTGCACTTCAACGTTTAAGCTATGCAAAGCTAGTAAAAAGTTAATTTTCTATACTCACAAAATCTTATATTTTTGCATTTGTAAAATGTTTATAGAAATATTTATATTCAAACATGAACATTTGCCGTAATTAAATCAAAAACTTTAAACATCATATTTTTGCAAGAGACAAATTTTTCGAAAATAAGTATTACTTAAATCTATTTGTACACTTGTTGTTCGAATTTGAACCATCAGAATGAAAATTCCTAATTTTAGATTTGCATGCTGAGATTACTAGTTAATAAAATACAGAGTCAATTAAAAATGAGTTCAATATTAAACTTCAAACGCTTTTTATCTACAGTTGCGATAAAGTTACTTGTATAGAAAAATAACACACTAGTAATTTAATCGAACACCAACATAAGTGAAACATAAGTTACAATGAAAACAATGTTCAATGGGTCTACATCAGTAATTAACAATTTTATCAAGTTTTTTCTTTCAGGAGAGAGAGAGAGAGAGAGAGAGAGAGAGAGAGAGAGAGAGAGAGAGAAAGAGAGAGGTCGAAGCAAAACTCTAGAAGAACGAATATTTTTGACACCTCGAAGAAAAAGTCAAAAAGTCAAAAAACACGAAAATGTATTCGATACGCAAAGCTAACAAGATGCTTGCGAGGCGCCGAGTGACTTTACGATTTTGGAATGCCGCGAGCAAGAATTTCGGTACAGACGTCGAGTACAAGCCCATACGTAGCGTTCTCGTCGCTAATCGAGGTAAGTTTTAACGAGTTCCTGCGCACTTAACCAGAAAAATGATCTCCTAAACGATTTGCTTTGCTCCCGGTTTTACCTTACTTTTTTCCTACCTTTTGCCTCGTGCGCAACGTCTCAGTTTTTCAACGTTGATAAATATGTTTGCACACCAAGCTCACGTGCATGCCTCGAAATGACCAATTATTTTTCTGCGTTTAAACACGTCCAATGAAAAAGAATGTTACAATTACTTGACCTTTTGCAAAACACTGTATCTTTCTTAAACTGAAGAAATTTAAATTAAATTAAATATTGAAAATTATGTTTCATAATAATCGTGGCTAAATGTTTATGTCGCTATTAGATCTTTTTTGATTAATAAATTACTATAAAAATTCTGGAAATTAAAGTGTAGCAATTAAAACTCAATCAATTTCCGAGTACAGTCCCGTTCAAAAATATATCTAAACATTTGTGACCATACCAAATACAAAATATTTTTGGTTGCATTAAACTCGCGTTTTTAACTGTATTCGTTCTGGGTAAGCGCTTGGAGGGAACATGAGATATATGATGGATAAATATAGCACTTTTGTGGGAACATAAATGTATTAAGTACGTAAGTAACCTCATAAAATTATAGTATAAATGGTTTATGCAATTCTAAAAAAGCGTGAGTGTGTGTGTGTTTTTACAACAAAATATATTTGAAATATGTTAAAGTCTGCCATTATAAATTAATATGAATAATACGTGTATTGTCATGCAAAATTCTGTTCCTTCGACTTTGACCATCGCAAGTAAACAATGATATTATCTGACACAAATGTATTGTTCAATGATTGTTATGTATGCAATGCACATATATTTATCTGACTGGTTAAAAAAAGTAGTTCAAAATAAATTCTTCTTTTAGAATATAAATTTTCACAATTTCTTGTACTCTTCTAAAAACACTTTCATATACATATGTAAAGAATAGCGAAGATTTTATTAAATAATGTTTTTGGAACTACATATAACAAATAATGATTATTGCAACTTAAGCATTTATGCTTTAGTCTAACATCACAATCGCACGCCAAATAATTTTTGATAAGAAGCATACCTCCTATACGAATTAGGTATAGGTTTCATCAGAAATAATTATCCAAAATTATGTAATCGATAACGCTTTGAGACAAATAAATTTAGTGAAATTACCGATTAGAAAGAATAACACGTGTGCCGTAAGAGAGACAGACGCTTGAGACTACCGGAAGATCGCGCTATATATACACCCATTTTGGGGGCTCGCAACCATAATAAGGAAAGTGGCATAATATAAGTGTACGTGTCTCGAATCACGCAGGCTCTTGCTATACTTATTAGGTATCGGCTGTTTTGATAAATAGTATACAACACGTCTGTACGTATAGTCTAAGTGCTCGCTACCGAGAGAATAAAACTTGTAAATTACGAAATTGTTTGTGTTTGTATACGCATAAGTACGCGATCGATCAACGCCATTCTTGCTCGGAACTTTACTGTGCACAAAATTGACGAATAAAAGAAATAACCTTTCCTCCTGGCTTACGAAACCGTTTGTTTGTCTTTCTTTTTATATGTACGAATGCATAATGAAGTACACACCTTCGAGTCTGCCTGGAGACGTATCGTGACTTCGCATCTTTTCAACAAAATCAAGTGCTGCCCAAAAGTCGCATACCTATCTGAAAATTTTTGGCGGGAGGCCATGTTCGGATCGATAAACATGCCGAGAAACTTCTCTAAACGACTGACACGACACTTTTTTCACTCGTTCAGTTAGAAGCCTTCGAAATCTTGCTTTCCTACACTATTTTTTCAGGGCAATATTTAATGTACTTTGTCGTGATCGATAGTTTCATCAAAATATCCATTTTTACTGTGTCTCGCGGATATTCTAATATTCTAATGTCCAAATTTTAATAAAGTTTCAGATTCGGAAAGATTCACATTCATACATGATAATTCGTATTGATAGTCATAAAATTCTGTAAATTCATTATTTATTGTATTGATCGACCTTTGGTCAATTGGAATGGATTTCTTGTGTTTTACTTTAGAATTCACTCGACAACTAAATTTACCGACCTCCTATAAGCTTTATCACGTCTACACGGGATTTGCTGTGTCATGCGTGCGTCTGCAGGCACGAGACGTTATAACAACATATAAGTATATATAGCTGTGTAGTACTTTGTATTTTCGATATTGCAAATGTTTCCAATTACCTTATATAATTCTCATTTCATTATGATTTACTTACAAAATCGATCCTTACAGTTTAAATTTAATTTTAATTCATATCACTTATTATTAACTAATTAAATTGAGTTAACAAATATTTATTAATAATTTAATTGAAGAAATTTTTCGTAAAAACCTTTAAACTATCTTGTTTAAATAAAGGTTTTCCTTCAACTTTATAATATTATTTGTACAACAAATAGAAATTCGGAATGGTATAAGGATTGAAAATAATAAGTGCTGGTTATTAAGTAGACACTTGTCCCAATACTCTGAGTTGAGTATTATAACATAAAAAATATTCTCTGCCAGCTTATACACCTATAATAATCCGACTCTCCTGAGTTAAGTATTTTAATTGTTAAATATAATTAGCAAGCGCCAAAATAATACATCCGACCTACGGATTTGCGTGGTTCAATAATAATAAGAACACACTTGAGTCGATGCAACAAGATCTTTATTTAACAAAAAAGAGGTGAGAACGTGCTTGCGAGACATACTCGTACAGGTTACAACGTAGAAGAGAGCGCTCTATAGTGAGAGCCGTTTCGCCTACAGTGTAGTGACACACGCGCTTGCGCATACGCAATAGTATACATCATGCATTGAATTTGAACATTTATTTCAACATTAATATCAAAAATATGTTCTTTAATTATTATATTCTAGATTCAACTATAGATAATGAGTAAATGAAGTACACCCTAAGCTTTTACACCAAATAGTCCAAGGATTTGAGTTAAATATTTTGACATAAAAAAAGATCCTCTGATTGTCAGCTTTTAAGCGTAATTTGATAAAATAATTAAAGAAAACAATAATTAACATAGAAAAGCCGCTGCCAATTCATTGGCACTTAGCTTCCTCTAACCTAATGTTTTATTCCAATGTACATGTATTATACATATAATTTATAAATACATTAAGTAACAAAACCTATTTAAAAATAGTTTAACCTCATATCATTTCTGTCTGTCGGTATATTAGTTTTAAAAAAATTATTTTGTTTTTAAATAAATTTATTTTACTATAATTTTATTTTTTGCAAAATAAAGACATCATTGCACTTCCTTGGATCATAAACTATTATTTCGCTAAATTTCAGCCAAATATTTCAAGGCTACTGGAAATGTCATTTATCACAAAAATTGTACGTCTCTACGGACAATCTGAATACTTTCTGGAAATGCCATTTCCAGTAATCTTTAAATATTCGACTTTGCGAAATAGTAGATAATTATGATTCAAGAAAGTGCAATGACGTCTTTATTTTTACTGGAATCAAAATACTGCAATGTCGATAAATATTCAGTATAGCATCCCTTTAAGATGTGCTAAAGTCAATTAAAATTTTAAATTTCCTGCCCAACATTTTTGTGACCGAGAAGTAAAGAATTCAAAATAGACAGGTGCACTTCGTCTATTTGAGATTTGCATAATTTCAAGTATTTATTTAGTTATAATTAATTATTTGGGACCCGGTCGGTAAAACCGTTCAGAGGTTAATAGCAGGGCTTTGACATCCCCTTAAAATATTTAACTCCAGAACTTTAAATTATAAGCTTTAAAGTCTGTGTATTACTTAATTTATTTTTTATCTATAATTAAATGTAACTGAAATGTATGTTTTTTTTATCAGTGCTCAACCCCAGAGGTTTATTTTTACCTTAATTATTTTATTAAAAGTACATTTAAAAGCTGACAGTCATAACTTTAAGACAAAAACCGGTGCAATCAAGAGATTTGGAAATTATGCAGAATACACTCGGTATACCCACTGAATATAGTCACTTGATGAATGACCGTCAATTTCTTTTCAACTACATTTGCTGCACGCTCTGAAGATAGTCATTTTTATATTGTTAAGGAATCCACAGTAATACCTTCCACCATAGAAATATCTTCACTTTGCCCTAGTATATTAATGATATAAAAAATTTTCTAAATACTTTTCTGTCAGATTGGCAGGATTTCTAAAAAAAAAGGAAGGGTAGTATATAAAACCCGGTTAACATTAAGATTTTGACGCATTTTATGTCAAGATCGCGGTTAGACGAAATTTTTTTTAAATATAGTAGTGAAATTCAGGCACACTCCGCGCGCTCAATTTGTATATGCAGACCATTAAATAATTAAATAAACTCTTGAAAAATGCATTCCAGTTCAACCGTCATTTTTTTATTAATAACACAGGCCCACAAAAAAAAATAAAAAGGTCTGTGCAGTTAACCAGACCTATGATATCTTGTGTATTTTTCGACGCTGAATCCGAATTTGCAATAAAAAATAGGGTCCAACTACATATTTGGGAGTTTTCCATGAAAAACTTCATTTTTTTCGATTTTTTCATGGGTTTTCTTAGATTAAAAAAAATAGAAAAAAATTTAATTTTTTTGACCTAAGAATCGAGTTTTACGGAAAAAAATACATCGAAAACCATGTTTCAAATTTTTTTTTTTATTGAAATTCCAACCCACCATACGGCGGTGAACAGGCTGAAAACTGCGAAAAGTTAAAATTTGCTTTAAATTTGATTAAAATGACATTAAAACCAGGTTTTACTATGTTAAAACAGTTTATATACACTGAGAATACTCTACTGGGGGTTTTTGAGGTCGCTGGTCACGAATTTGATGTCAATTTTCCCAAAATACAACTCCCAGTAGGCGTAACTGCCTACTGGGAGTTGTCTTTTGGGAAAATTGACATCAAATTCGTGACCAGCGACCTCAAAAACCCCCAGTAGAGTATTCTCAGTGTATATAAAC
>UELU01000066.1:0-17577 GCA_900490025.1 Megastigmus dorsalis
ATTTAAAACCAATAATTTTTGAACTTGATAAAATTTTTTATTGAATCAAAATTTTAAATTTATTTCATCCAAATAAATGATGTTACAGGGAGAATTGGAAGAAATTATTTATTTGTTTCAATGAAATTTTTTTTGATTTGACCAAATTTTTTTTTCAGTGTTATTAAAATATAAATATTTTTAAAAAATCTTAAAAATCAGAAAAATTAAAGAATCTTTAAAACATATTAACCAAATATATATAAAAAATATACAGGTTGCAAGGAACATAAATGCTATTTATATATTATTATGTATTTTTATTTTATCCTTTGATTTATGCATTATATACATTATCTTATATTCTATGCACGTAAATCAATAGTCTTTTTTCTTTTATTACTCTTTTGTTACTTTTTTTTCTTTTCCATTTTCACCCTTTCCTTCTTATTCATCCTTCTTTCTTCTTTCTTCCATTTTTGTGCCTTTTCTTCTATCCTAATTCGTTTTCCTCTTCCGTCCTGCCACTTTTATCCACTTATTCGCTTTTATTATTTTTAGCTCTATCCCCATCTCCCTCGCCTTTCTTTCCATATTCCTTGCTCTCTCTAGTAGTTTAAATCTTTCTGCTCTTTTCATGTCATTCAGATACTTGTCGATTATAAAATATCCTTCCCTCCTTATCTCTTCTTCTTTTTCCCATAACTCATTCCTGTCTTCTTTCTTCTCAAACATTATCCATCCTTTATCTTTCCTTTCCTGTAGGAATTCTAGTTTCCACTCCTTTCTCCCAATTTTCCCCTCCATCCACTCTCCCAACCTCCTTACTTCTTACTCCTTTTGTAATCAGCAGTCCTCCCTCTTTCCTCTCCGTCACCCATTTTTCCTTGTTTTCTTCTTCTTTCTCTTCCTTTCCTTTTTCTTTATCCTTCTCTACTTCTGTTCTTTCCAATTTTCCCAATTTTTCTTCTTTATTTATTACTTTCATTTCTTTTATTTCTTTCTCCGCCTTTTCATTGTGTATCACATAATCTATTACCGTGCTTCCCCTTGCCCCTATATATGTCCATTCCTCTTCTTCATCTGCCTCTCTCGCCCCGTTTTCTATTGCCATACCCATTTATTCCAGTCTTTCTAACATCTCTTCCCCTTCTTTATTTTTTATTTTATCCCTAGATCTTCTTCCTTCCTCAATCCATGGCCAGATCCCCTCTTCCACCGTTCTAGCGTTGAAGTCTCCTACTATCATTATTCTTTCCTTCCCTTCCTCCCTACTCACCATCTCTATTATTTTCCATACCTCTTTTTTTTTCTGTCATGTATACTATCCATTTTTATCCCCCAATTTTACTTCTCCGTATATTACTTCCTCTTTTTTTCTCTTCTTCCTCTTCTCTCTCCCACAGTCCCACGCTCTTTTTAATTCCTAATATTATTCCTCCCATTGGTCTACCTTTCTTCTTTTTTCTCCTTGCCCCCTCCACAATTAAATCGAATTCTTTCAATTTTTTCCTCATTTGCCCTTCCTCTTTTTCCTCCAACTATATCTCTGTTATCGCTATAATATCGTGTTCTCTTATCATTTCCCATTCTTCCTCCTCTGTATTTTTTAAACCTGCTATATTCCATGCTAGTGTTCTTACCTCCCTGACTTCCTCCTCTCTCTCCCCTCCACTCCTCCATCCCTTCCTCTCTCTCTGGACAATTATACTGAAGTGTGATGAGTTTTCATCAACATATAGCACTACCACAAATTCTATACTATTTTCCTCAAGACATCTATAGAATACATTAGACACCTAACAGTAAAAACTATCAGATGTTATCCATCCATTATCCGCTAAGCGACCTCCCCAATTTTCTGGAATTTTAGAGAGTCAAGACCTTTTTGGAACAGTCTTACGTGACTCGTAAGTCGGTGGAATTTATGACGGTTGCTTATGGAAAAGGTAGAGAACAAGCTCATGATATCGGTAGCTTGTTTTGGATTTTCTCGAGGCAACCTATGGTAATTTTCTTCAAGTAAATTCTGTTAGGTAAGTAGAAGCTTTCTATATTTATGTTTTTTTATGCCAAATACTCACTTACCAATAAAATAATTTACTTTTTTATAAAATATAAGTGATTAGATTTATGGTCAGGTTTTGCACCGTTTGCTCAAGATATTACTCTTAGGAGAGCAGAAATATCTGAAGAAGCAATCAGAGCTTGGTTTTCGGAGATAGAAAATTATTTGAAGTCAAAAAATCTAATTAATATTCCTGGATGTAGAATATTTAATTGTGATGAGTCGTCATTCCTCTTAAATCCAAAACCAAAGAAGGTTCTTGTCTCGAAAGAGCAAAAGTCAGCAAACATACGTATCACAAGAGATGCCTTATAGTGCTAGTGACAGGTAACGCTGCACGACAACTATCACCACCTTTAGTTTTATACCCATACGAGAGAATTGCAAGGAATGTATCATTGTCTGCTCCATGTGGTTGGTCCTTAGGCCATTCAAAAAATGGTTGGATGACCCAGGAAAGTTTTTTTGAATATATAACCAGCAACTTTTATAAGAGGTGTGTTGAGCAGAAGATTGAATTTCCAATAATTCTATTTGTTGATGGACATTCTTCCCATTTAACAATGGCCTTAACCGATTTCTGCGTACAACATAAATTGAGCTTGTTGCTTTATATCCGAATGCAACTCACCTCATTCAGCCCATGGACGTAGCTCTTTTCAGGCCTCTAAAATTAAATTGGAGCAAAGTAGTTTTAGAATGGAGAATGGCAAATGGTGGAATATAGGTTGACAAAAGTAACTTTGCTCCACTGCTGAAAAAAGCTCTCGAAATGCTAGACCTCTCCAGGATTCACATTAATGGTTTTAGAGCTTGTGGACTATATCCCTTTACACCGGATGCTGTGGATTTCTCGTCGCTTATCAAACCAAGCAGAGCAGTAATTGATTTAGAGAAAGTTACTACTGCAACAAGCAGTCATGAATCTCACACTCAGTTTATTGAAAAAAATATTGAGCCCAATATCTTAAAATTATTTAATGAAGATAAGTCAGCGAATACTTGGACTGAAGATTTATGTCATAGAAGCCTGTTCTATTTTTGGTTACAAACAACTCAAAATTATATTATCGTATCTACACCACCTCAAGATAATGAAGTAGTTTCTTCGTATGAGGTACTTTAATTTTAATTTTAAATATAATTTATATTTTAAATTGCAATGAATATAAATATTTTAGATTTTTTTATAATCAGTACATCTTAAAATTATTTTGTAAAATTTTTATTAATGAATCATGAATATCTACAATTATTTACAATAGTAATTTGTTATTTATAATAGTAATTAAAAATAATTAATCATGTATTATTTAAAAATATTTAGAATAATAGATAATAATAATTATTTACAATAGTTAAGTGCTGTAGTAGTAAGAAATTGTAATCTAACTTTTATGACTAGTTTTATGTTTTATTTTATACACTATTTCCTTCAACATATCATGTAATTTATAATAGGAGTTATAAGCAACGATACCTTCTGAAGATCCTCTCAATGAAATATATTTAGAAAAAAGCGAAAATATTAAGTTTTAAATTCAAATATTCTTACATTAAATGAAATGTCTGATCAAGTACAAGTATGGATTGTCAACGACAAAGGAATTCTTGAGAAAAGTAGTGAATCTGATTTTGATAGTAATATTAGTTTAGATATAGAAATTAATGAAGAATCAATCTCACCAGCAGATGCTAGAACTGTAATCTCAGATGACAATTTATACTTAAATAATGATCACGTAGAGGTGCCACTTGAACAAAATGATCAAAAGAAACTCGATACTTCAATCAGGTTAACACTTAATTAAAGAACATCAGGCAAACATTGGTTCAGATGAGAAATGTGAGTACGAGTGATCAATAGAATATCACTTTATTTTAAAATGAAAGACAAATTATACAACAAAAAATAATAAATAATAACACTCACTTATTATAATTTGTAATTTCAGCGAATAATCAACGGATACCCTCACCCTTCAAAAAATGTCTTTTTTGGCCTGGAAAGCAGCCTGAAAAACCAAAAAGAAGGAAAAAAAAGATTCCCTCAGTGGCTACCTCAGAGAAATGGAGAGATTACTACGAACAGTGGATTTTGAAAAAACAAGAGGCAGAACGACAGAAAGAGGAGAGGAAGAATCTAAGACAACAAAGGCTCATAATAAAGAAAGAAAAAGAAGAGGAGATAAAAAAACAAAAATCAAAACCAAAATGTAATATAAAAAGAAAAAATTAAAAAAATTAACAATGTTTTAATAGCTAAAAAAGTCTTATCGATATTTCTGTTCATTCCATGAAAGTGTTTATTAAAATAAATTTATAAGCGTTGTATTATAACGGCCGCAGATTTGAGAAGCTAGTCGGCGAATGGCAGATCCCTGTGATATCGGCATGAGTAGTCGGTAGGATCTGTAGCTGAGTCCAGGCCAGTGCGGCGTTGGCTCAGTGTTAAGGAGCGCATACTTTTACCTCGATTTTCCCTAAATCCTGCCCCGTTACAGTATTTAAATAATTATATTATTAAAACTAAATTATATTAAATTATTTAATAAAGTATTTATTTTAGAAGTAAATACCCATTATTAAATAAATGTGTATTAAATAATAACGTTTCATTTATTATTTATACCCTTATGTTAAAGTGATTATAATTTGGGACATAGTATGATTAGGAATTGCTCCTGGTTGAAATTTAGTGATTAGGATTTAGGACATAATAACGTCTTCGTTAAAAAATGAATAAATTATTTAATCTTCAATATTTTGACTATGTTTTTGTTTTAAATTAAAGCTAAAACTTTCGACTTTCAATAAAAGGAATAAAGTTTTTCATTGAATTTATAATTTTCTTTGAGTTCATTGAAAACTCAAACCGTTGGCCTTAACTGATTAGGAATAGGGACAGTAACGGTAAATAGTTTTGCAAACACTGCTAACAAAACGCAGTTTTTTTGGTATTTTTTTATCCCGATTAAGGGGAAGTAGTAGCGTCCCCCCTCCTCAGGCTGTTCAATCTATTTATATGTTCCAGTTAATTTAAAAAACGATAAATCACATAAGCCCCATCTTGCACAAAATGATTAATAGCAACGAGTACTACGCCGGCCAAGTCCAGATATTACGCAAAATTATAAATATTAAAAGTTATAAATACATGTAGATATAACCGTAATTTTGAGGTTAGCTGTCAATGCGTAAACGCGTCTTACTGGTTCCAATTAATAGGAAAAACGACAAATCAGATCGACTTCAGCAAGCACAGGACGATTCATTGTATCGAGCACTACGTCGCTCAACTCCAAATATTAATTTTCGTTGTAAATAGAAAAAGATATCAGTGAAAGAAAAAGCTCGTTTATCGCTACTGCTTCCCCTTAAGTAACATTGGCCGCTGAGTTCCTTTAGCCGCTTTTCGAATGTGTCCGACTTAACGTTCAATGACTGAAAAGTGACCGTAAATGTCGGACAGAAAGCAAATTTTGACCATACTTACATACACCCAAAAAAAAGCGTTCCAAAATCGGGACTAACAATAATTACATAAATATTTTTAATAGTATAATTATTTGATTTGTATTTGATAGTTTAAAGTAATAGCTTACTGTACAATTATCAAGTTTTATAAGATTTCGTGGCTGGATACCTCAAACGTATCAAAACGGATGAAAATTGTGTCCGTACTGACACACTATCACTTTTAAGGGGGTAATATCCCTAAAAATGACGAAAAAATTGATTTTTTTTATCATATATTCTTAAAGTACACATTATTGCGAACCTAAAAACCAATTTTCAAGTAGAAAATCCAAAAAATAAAGAAGTTACAAGTATTTAAGGAATAGAATCGAAAAAATTAAAAATCACGAAATAATGATTTTTTTCATTATTCTAGTTACATAAGTCACGATATCGTATTTTCTATGCACAATAAAATATTTTTATACATTAAGATACTAAAACTCATTCTGTAAACGAAAGACCTTTCCAGGTATCTATTTCGAATCATAAATGCCGCAAGAAAATATAATGTTCATCAAATACAATTTCCGATATTTAGCATCATTTATTCAATAAGGTTGTCATTATACAAATTATAACTACGCACTTGTAGAAAAAATAATTTAAAATAACAATCATTTACTAGTTTTTGATCATTACATAAACGTATTATGTATTCAATTTTCAAAAGACCGCGCACCGCTAGTGTCGCTACTCTGTTGATTATAGTACACGTTGTCTCATATATCGACGGGTCTAGGTGGCATCTCGAGCGAATACTTAAGGAGAATGTCCCAATTTCTACTCACTTAAACCCTATTTCTACTCACATAGTCTTGCTTCTGTAATAGGTGTTGTATTTACTTCATAATCTTATAATTAGTTCTTTTTAATTCATTAAATATGTCTGCAAATATTTGAATAATTTAGAAATACGTTTGATATTTGTAATAATATAAAAAAGATTAAATGAGTAGAAATAGGGACGTGAGTAGAAATTGGGACATTCACCTTACTGCATTGCATGCAATCATATGATTTATAGATTCAAGTTGTTTACAGTCTGCTGAGTGCTGACTGCTATAGAAGCAAAGTCAGATGTCATACTTAAGTCTTGTGATGAATGTAAAGTATTCAAAATAAAAGAATTTTCAATGAAGAAATTCAATGAGATCAGATAAGTATTCCTGCTTTATACGTGACGAGTGTTATATGAAAAAAGTGTTTCTTTGTGAGATTTCTTTTTCCAGGCAAGAAAGTTATGTCTCATATTTGCCTGCACATGCTGGACTGGACTGTAAACAAGTCATATTAAATGTGTGTTCCAACAATAAACATGTAAGTATATAATTCAAAGAGTTTAAAACTATATAATTACAATAATTTTATATATTATTTGATACGTATACATATACTTCTTAATTTACCTGATATAATTGTCTTTAAAGTTATGCGAATACTGCAACATTACCTTTTTTATGAAAAACATTTACTTTTAAAAGGAGTAAAATAAAGAAACAGTTTAGGTAAGTATATTAAATATATTAAGCATCATATTAATATTTAACTTTAAATTGATTTATCTCCTTTATATGTTTTTAGAGTCTACACGCAGAATCCTGGAGGAACTGTTGGATGGATTTTGACATATGAAGTCTTAAAATGTTTATAATAACATACTGGAGGACCTAACGCTATTTATATTAACCAAAATGCCAATTAACATGTAAGTATCATTGTAAATATGAAAAAAGTTGAAATTTAAGAATTTTTTTTTGCTTACCGAGCAATATTTTTTTTCAGAAAATTCTGGGTCTTATTTCTTGGCTATATAAATAACGTTAGGTCCTCAAGTAGTCTTTTACAGACATTTTTAGACCTTATAGAGCAAAATCCATAATATGGTTTGGTCAGGATCCTTCGCGTGGCCAGAATATGTTGCTGAAGTAATATTAGCAAGTTCCCATGGAATTATTTGATTTTTCATGTTAAAATTGGCATAAATTATAGTCAAATATATGATATATATTTTATTAAATGTAATTAATGCATAGATTTTTTTATTTCAGGTGAATATAGGAAAATGCAGCCTATAGGGATATTACCCCCTTAAGACAAGATTTAATAAAATTACCTTATCGAATAATAAATTCCATTTTGCTATATAAAAGCTGAAACAAAATATTGTATTTTACTTTTAAAACCATATCAATTACAATCCTTTATAAATGTATATAATATATATACTACATAATATTTATATTTTAATTCATTGCATATTAAGTTTGTGCAAAACTGTCACGACATCTGCCAATAAAAATTTTATAACTGAACAAAACCATTAACTAGTCCATATTTTGAAGTTGCAATGATTATTACCTGCGAAAAATGAGTAAATTAATGATAAAAGTTTGACATTGATTTTTGCATATGGTATAAAAATTTTTAAATAACTTTATATTTCTGTCATATAATACATATACTAAAAGTTATGGTATGTTTTCAAATGAATAATCTTTAAATTTTTTAGAATAAATATATTTACTGTTAACTACAATAAGATTTTTTAAAAAATAAAGTTCTATACATTTTATAATCTTAAAAAATTAAAATAGTTACTGAATATAATAGTGCAATATATAGAGAAATATAGAATATCCTATTTTTGTGTAATTTGTTGCCTGAGCGAAGCGAGTTGGACAAAAGTACAGAAACCTTCCCAATAAGCACACTTTTCAGAAAAAAGAATTCTATAAGTAATCTTAGATGTCCTCAAAATAATATTACTTATATAATTGTATTAGCGTTCAAAAAGTATTCTTTTTTAGAACAACAATTTTATTTTTACCACATTATGAGAATTACTTTTATAGTATTCAAAAATTATTTATAAAGCATTCTTTTTTTGTAATTTATGTGTTAAAGAAAAACTCAACAAAAAAGTATTGAAAACTAATGCTATATTTCCTCAGTACACCTCTTATAAAATTTAAATATTATTAGAAAAGTATTCTTTTTCAGAATAACTCAGAACAGAATAATTTTGGAATACTTGGTGTCAAAAAGTATTCAAAAATAATTCTTTATGAATTAAAAAAAAAATATTTTTGCTTATTGGGTACCTAATATCATTAATACTCATTTAAATTCTGTACGGAAATTATATGATTGTAGTATTAATAAAATTATATAGTTTTTCAATCTTTTCAAGTATATAATAACACGTTTCATAAAACCATAACACATGGCATATATTTTCATTTTTTACACCATTTAAACATGCTCTTTCCTATAGTGGTAATTCTTAGTTTCACTAGTGAGTATTTTTGGTAAGTATATTACTTATACTTGTAAATATATTTACAGGTTTTCCTCATGAAAAATAATAAGCCGAAAATAAGAAAAAAAATACTAAGTTTAGTAAAAAATTGAGCTATTAATTATAGAATTAATTATTTTCATGAAATTACAAAAAGCTATAAGAGTGCAAAGACATGAATAGTTAACGGGAAAAATGCCAAGGAGAATGTATTTCCATTCACTGTATCAATAAGAGATATTGAATACAATTGCCATTTTTGCGGAGGCTCGATTATAAGCGAGAGACATGGCATTACTTCTGCTGATTGCTTCGATAATAGTACTTTCGATACTAATAATACATTAGGCTGAAATCTATTTCTCATTCATACATCGATCCGTATTTTATGACCCAATGTGTGAGAAGCTCGATTGAACGCATACGTTATTTTTCCTGTGTGTGTTAAATCGAGCTTCTTAAACGGAGTATCATAAAGATATAATAATAATACAAAAAAACACAATTATTGTTGGTGAATCAAATAGGGAAAATCCACTTGTATACCACGTAGAAAAACTATCCGACTCCAACAATTGGCCCAAGAAGAAACCTTGAATCATGATGTTGTTATATAAACGGTTATCGTTTAAAAAATTATATTTTAAAATATAAAAATTTTTTTGAAATTCGGCTCAAATGCCCAGAAATTGACTTCATTTTATACAAAACTCAGGTAGCACGCGCGCGCATACATACACGCATATACACATGCCTATATCGTACATTAAAGGTACCAGATTCACTCTTATTGATATTTTATTAAGTATTATCATTTTAGGAATATATAATATTTTATAATGTTTATGTTATTTTTTTATTCTGTATGATTTCCGACATAACATTACTTTTTCTAAATAATTGACATAGTTTCTCAGCTGGTTTATCATTTAGTTTAATTTTATGTTTAGCATAATGCTATAGATCAATGGCATCAAACGGATTTCGGAATCGTCAAACAACTAACATAAAATGCGTAAATGGCGCTCCTGATACGTTTGGAAATATATTAGAATATTTGGATTTTATTTTTGATGTATTATATCCAAAATAAATTATACATAAAATTATTGTAGTGTAACAGTCAATAAGATAAATTTTATTTCAAAATACTTTTTTATTTATATATGGTAAAGGTAATCGTCGATGCTTGAAATGGCAAATAGACCAATGTATTATTGTAGTTTTACAATAATTATAATTTTTATAACATTCGTGCTCAATAAAATATTTCTCCCTTAGTGATGCGTATATATATAGATATATATATACATATATTACCACAGTCAATTTAATTTCAACAGTAATAAAATTATATAGTTTTCCGAGTATATAATGACATTTACATGAAATCATAGTACACTTTACATAAGTACATTTAAATTTTCTTTTCTCTCGGCATCAGTTGAACATGTATTTTCTTATTTTAATAATTCTCATTTCTGCGGGTAAGTTCTATATCAATTTTTCTTAATGAATAAGTCAAGTAATGAACTTTAGTTATTGTGATAGCGGATTGGTTTCTTTTAAATTAATTAATTAAGACAAAATTTGCAATATTTTTGCGTATTTATGTTTACTCATTTGCATAATTTTGTTCCATCAGTAACAATTTTTTTATACTTTTTGTATAAACTTTAGGTATAACCTAAATGTAAAAGGGATTTGAAAATTCAAACTTATTAATAAAAATTTTACTAATTTATATAAATAATTACATATGTGATTATTATTTTTATTTTCATTCTTTTGAAAAAAGATTAATTAATTAACTCAATTAAATTTCAAAAACCTTTAGGAGTTAACTGTAATCCAATACTTAACGGACTCGATGCTACGGAATTAGAATTTCCATTCATCGTATCATTAAGAAATGCAAATATTAATGACCATTTTTGCGGAGGTTCTGTTATCAGCGATAAACATGTAATTACTGTTACTCATTGCTTCGATGCAAGTCATACCATAGAAAACTCAATTGTTGTTGCTGGTACTAGCAGTAAAACGAAGAGGCCATTGGTATACCGTATAGAAAAGTTACATGACTACGACAAGTGGTCCAAGAAGAAACCTGGGAGGCACGACGTTGCCATATTGACGGTTAGAATTCATTTCTTTATATTTTATTTTTCAATATTCAAAGATTTTTAGAGGTAGAAGTAGTTACCCAATAAGCACACTTTTCAAAAAAAAAGAATGCTATATATAAGTAATCTTAGATGTCTTCAAAATAATATTACTTATATAATTGTATTAGCGTCCAAAAAGTATTCTTTTTTAGAAAAACAATTTTATTTTGACCACATTAAGATTTACTTTGTAGAATTAAAAAAGTATTTACAAAACATTCTTTTTTGGGAGACGAAAAAAATAATGTTTTAGCCAACACAAACAATCATGAGTAAGTATTGCAAAACGTACTCACTCATCAACCACACGGCGTAAAATTCTTAAAGTATATATTATGTTTTTCTCGAAGATGTGCGTTAATCATTTTGTATAATTTAATAATATATTTAAAGATCACGTTTTACAATAATTATTATCGATTTTACAGCATATACGCATTAAAATACAAACGCTATACGCATATATAATTATATATTGTACGTAAAACGTGCACATTCCAGAGAATTATTGAAAAAATTCTCAAGTAAATGTTTAACATTTAAACCTACTTTATCAGCCAAATCAAAATTTTGGGTCGTAAGCGTCACGTAGCGTAGTGCGGTTAAGGTTTATGCGTCGTAATTGCGAAAAATTGTGAAGCTTGTACGAACATTAATATAAAAGCGACTCTATTATATAATATAATATTTAGTGTTTGTTAAAAACAAATTTTAGTTACAACATTTACTGAACATTCAAGCAAAAATTTTTAAAAATACAATAAAAGAATTCTTATAGAATAATTAATGAGTGCATATGCCGTCACTTTTCAAATTATTAATTTGCATTTGTCCAAAAAAGAATACTTTACTAATTCTTTTTGAATCGTAATAAGCTGATATTTAAGTTGCAGTAAAGAATTCTTATTTATTACTTTTTGACAACTTATGGATTCCATATAAAAGAACTCTTTTAGATTGCTTTATCTATATATAAACCACAACTTCAAATCATTCGTTTCTGATTCTTTGAAACAAAGAATACTTTATGAATACTTTCTGAATTGTTACAAAGAGGACATTCTCAAACGGATTAAATGTTCATAAAGAATTTTTCTTGAATACTTTTTGAATACTTGGTGAATAAAGAATTGGAAAAGAATTCTTTCGGAATCCCTGTTGTCAAAAAAGAATTCAAAAAGAATTCTTGATGAATTAAAAAAAAATATTTTTGCTTATTGGGTAATGTATTTTTTAAATAATCATTTTGAGATTGAACATTGTCTATATCAGTAGAGAAATTTAATTGATTCAAAATACTTCAATAAGAATAAAGTGTACACATTAATTGTTTTTTAATTCAATAACTCTAATTAGCAATTGTTCACTTAGTTATTTCTTATTACAGTTAATAGGAAGAATAGGCATAATGTCGCCGAATTCGAGAGTGAAAAAAGTTGAACTGCCAAGAGAGCATCCAGTCCAGAAAACATTCGCTATCCTTGCTGGTTGGGGAGATACACTTAGAAATGAAGAACCAGATAACTTACAGAAACTTAGAACTGAAATTCTGCCTGTTGCACAGTGCACAGAGTCTCTTAAAAATATTTATTATAATCCTATTAATGAAATGTGCGTATACGCAGGCGCAAATAAAGGCACTTGTTACGTAAGTCTGTGTTTTTTAACATATAATATTTATGCACAAGTTCTATCAAAACTTTATCTTAAACTGGAATTGGGAATATTTTTTTTTGTAATATTACGAGACATAATAATAAGATTAAATTCTTATTCCTTACTTCATTTCTAATATTCCAGGGTGACAGTGGCGGTCCTTTAGTTTACGAAAGAGGCTCAACCCATGTTTTAATAGGCGTCATTAAAGGAGCCCATGTAGATTGTACACTAGATGTTCCTGATATTATAGCAAATGTGTACCTGTATTTGGATTTTATTGATGGAGTATTATCTCTTGAAAATACTCATATGCAATCCCCTTCAAGAGGAGCCTATGTGCCACCCCATGCGAGATCCCATAGGACCTCATAGGGGGATTTGATATGGCATCTCCTACATCAATCCGCATTTTTGTTATAAAAATTAATTAGATTTAATCAGAATAAAATATTAATTAATGTACTTAACAAAATAAAAAAAAATCGTCCCTTGCTTTACCTGCACTCAACCATAATAATACGTATTCTGACATACACCGGTAATTCTGATATATATAAGTTATCTATAAATAGATGTAGGGGAGAGTGAGGCGATATGGGTATAAACAAGTTCAACGTATTTATTTTTTATTATTTATACGGACTAAAATATAGAAAACAGATCTATTCGTTTCTAAAATGATCTAAGTATGAAATTAAAATACGTTGAAGCATGGAAAATTACTTTTATTTTGTAAAATAACAATATTAGCAAGTACTTCAAAATACTTGCTAATATTGTTACAATAACCCACGGGCGAGGCGGTATGGGTTTTGCTGTGAGGCGAGATGGACAAGTGTAAAATGCATATACAGATGTACACAATACAAAATTACATTTTTTATTACTTTTGTTAATTGTTACCACCAATTGTTGTAACCAATTGTTAAAAAAGATGAATAAAAGGGCAATAAAAACAAAATATGTAATTTTTCGAAATTTATCAAGTGAAATAATTAATTTTTAACAGTACAATAAAGACAATCTTTTAATTATTTATTAATAGTACTTACGATGAAACAGTCTTTTACAGAACAAATCACAGTATCAAATACTTTTTTTATACTCATTAGAGTATTATGATAAGTACTTACATATCTTATGAAATTATTTTACTTGATAGTATTTGGCATTTATATTAAAGCGTATTAAAATCTAACATTAAGATGGTGCATAATAATACTGAACACAATTATCCTTTGCAACTTGTATTTGCACTGATTCCATTATTGGATAATTTTCTTGTGATAGAACTGGAAGTGTAATATTTTGATTTATTGACTGATGTGGCATATTTATGAATAAAACATTCTCTTCATTGTTGATAGATTCTTGGGCAAGTTGAACTTGATTAGTTACATCAGTCAGACTCTTCCTATTTTTTGCCAGAGTTGATTTATTTGCAGGTTTTTTCTGTTTAGTTTTTGCAGTCATAAGTTCAGCTTCATATTCTACATTTGTTATAACTGCTACTTTGCCTCTAACGCATCTTTTTTTAGCAACCTAAGTGATGTAAGTTGCGAAAGTGTAATTATATTTTTTACCAGAGTAAATAGTTTAAACAAAATTGTTATTATCTGAGTTTTATTTTCCTGAGGCACGAAGTCATTAAAAGTATTTTGTAGGAGCTGATCAATAGATTTTTCGAAAGAAGTCACGATTTGTTTTTTTAATTTTCAAGCTCTAAAATTAATTAGAGTTGTCGTTAAATTCAAATCTGTTTGATCTACAACTTGAGAGATTGATGCTTTATTTGTCTCAATAGGTCCAACAGATTCTTGGACTGTTTGTGAAGAAGTAAAATCCGAAGCAGTTTCTCTGATAATCGATGCTTCAGGAATAACTTGAAAGTTTGTATTACTAATTTCTTTGTACGGGCCGGTTAAACCAACATCAGATGTTGTACCTGTACCAAATTAAAATATTGATTAAAAAGTTTGATTAAAACTTATATTTAAATTATAAAGCTATCAACAAACCTGTAGGTACACTAGGATCTACATCCGATATTTCTGAAATTTCATGAACATTTATTGGTGCATTTATACTATCACCAGTAATACCACGTTCCTCAGACGTTATTTCAGATTCACTTGGTAGACATTTGACTAAGGAAATTTGACTAAGTAAATCATATTGAAATAAAAAAGTTATTTTTAATTTTTTTCAATATTAACATACCTGATTCATCAGGAAGCATAAGTGATGGTGCAGTTGTAGCAAAATCTTCATCTGTATAAGCTTGTCTGCTTAAAGGATATATGCCAGTTTTTCGAAAGCCATTTACTGAATTTTCTATTGTCGATGCTTTTAGAAAAGCTGGAGGGAAAATGGAACAGATATCTTTGAGACCTATAGTGCTATAAGGATGTTCTCTCATCCATCGACTAATTGAAGAAGAGCAATAATTACTTATAGGCTTCATATATGATACATCCAACGATTGCATTTTATGGGTACAGTGGGATGGGAAGCAAAGCATCACTACATCATTCTCTTTACCAAGATTTATAGCATTCAAATTTTTTACATGACTTGCCTGCCCATTTAGTAATAATAATACTGGGTTATTCTTCGTTGCTCCAGAAAATTGAATAAATTTTTCCAACCATTTAATAAAAATAGATCCATCCATCCATCCACTTCCATTAAATTGTGCCCAAGAACTGAAAGGCGCTCCAACTAAATAATGTTTATGTTCTTTCTCCCGAGGAAATATTAGTAAGGGTCCCATATAATTTTCAGTAGCTGAGAAACATATGCAAGATGTAACATTCGTTCCTCTTTCTGCCGATACTTTACACCCAACTTATTTTTTTCCTTTAGAAGCCACTATTTTTAGCTGAGATTTTGGGTTACATGAAATTCCTGCCTCATCTACATTATAAATATTATTTGGTTCGAAATTATACTTCTTGTATAATTCTTCTAAGAGATCAAAAAAAGAATTAAGATCTTGCTTATTAAATCCATTCCCAAAAAGCACACTTTTTGAAAAAAGAGTTCTTTAAGAATGCTCTTATGTCCACATTGACTTAATACTTATAGTATTCAAATAGTAATAACAAAGTATACTTTTCAAATAATTTTTTTTTGGCGACTGACAAAATAGAAGGTATCTCAGAGTATTATAAATAATCATAAAGTATGTAAAAAGTATACTTTATGCAGTCTTTTGAATTTTTTTTTTAAAACTGGTATAATTCTTTTATTGTAAAAAAAATTATAAATATATTCTTTATTTAGTACTACGGCAAACAAGCCAAATTTCGGTATTAAATTATTGCACAAGTAAAATATTAGATTTATCTTTTTTCTTTAGTTTATTTCAATTAATTGCTTAAACCACATTTATTTTAACATTTTGTAACAAAATAATTTTGAAAAACCTATTACAACGACTTTCTATGTTACTCCAAACGGCACCTTGTAATAAATTATTTAAATATAAATTTTTTATTTAAATAATCAATAAGATAAATAAAAAAGTTCAAAGCATAAGTAACTGAATTATTATAAAAAATTATTTTTTATGATCAATACATATTCCTTATATGGTGCCGGTTCGAATCCCAGCCTGGGAAAATTTTTAAGCGTGTTTAATTTAATTGCGATTAATTTGTGAAGCGTTATGCGATGTATAATATAATACAAAATGTGATTCTATTAAGTAAGGTAAATGACCCAGTGAGTGGACACTTAAGAACATGTACTAGTGATTAGACACCCCCAGTGTCTGGACGATTTCCTTGGTTGTGATTTTTCGTCAAGATACTAGTGCTGTCCATTCACTAGTCGTGTCCAGTCACTGGGTCATTTACCTTATAGGTTAAATATAAGTGTACTAGTGGCCGAACTCTTCAAAAAAAGAGAAAATATTTATTTTTCTTAATATATCAAACTTCAACAAGAAAGCGTAAAGAATTCTTTTTGAACTCGAATATAATATAATATTTAGGGTTTGTTAAAAAGAAGCTTTAGTTACAATGTTTACTAAAAACTCAATGCATAAACCATTCTGATTCTTCGAAAAAAAGAATACTTTATGTATACTTCTGAACTGTCGCGAAGAGGACATTCTCAAACGGATTAAATGTTCATAAATAATTACTCTTGAATACTTGTTGAATAAAGAATTGGAAAAGAATTCTTTCGGAATACTTGTTGTCAAAAAGAATTCTAATAAAATTTGTTGTAATCGGATAAGTAGTTTTTGAGATTTTGTCCCGTGTAAAAACAAACGCTGTCTCTTTATTATATTAGTATAAGATAAGATTATCGCTTTAGGAACATATGATATTTTATAATGTTTATGTTATTTTCTTATTCTGTATGATTTCCGATATAACATTATTTTTTCTAAATAATTTACACAGTTTCTCAGTTGGTTTATCATTCAGTTTTAATTTTATACCTAGCATAATGCTATATCAATCAATGTTCAATGTTAAATTTCGGATTGCATCAAACGGATTTCGGAATCGTCAAACAACTAACATAAAATGCGTAAATGGCGCTCCTGATACGTTTGGAAATATATTAGAATATTTGGATTTTATTTATGATGTATTACATCCAAAATAAATTATAAATAAAATTATTGTAGTGTAACAGTCAATAAGATAAATTTTATTTCAAAATACTTTTTTATTTATATATGCCAAAGGTAATCGTCGATGCTTGAAGTGGCAAATAGACCAATGTAGTTTTACAATAATTATAATTTTTATAACATTCGTGCTCAATAAAATATTTCTCCATTAGTGATGCGTATATATTGGGTGTACAACTTTGCTTCCGCCGTTTTTCGATAGAAAAATTTCATACAGTAAGCTTAGACATCT
>UELU01000077.1:4825-15035 GCA_900490025.1 Megastigmus dorsalis
GGGGGGGGGGTAGAGAAGAGGCCGTGGGTATATAAGGAGGTTAATTAAGTTTTTCATTTCAGTCCCTGAGGAGAAGATGGAGCGGGCTCGAAACGGTGATGGGTGGTGGGGGTAGTCAGACTGTGCTGTTTTAATTTTTTTTCCATATTTCAGATTCTACGGGGGAGATTGTGTACAAGGGTAGCCTGCTGTCCATATTAATGTATAGAAAAGTTTTTTACAATTTATACAACTAAACTGAATGAACGGAAGTGTTAAGTAATAGGAAAAAAATATTGGACAGCAACACTTAACGAAATTTGAATTTCACCCTTTAAAATATTAGATCATTGTATATTTCCATATTTCAAAGGACTTTTACCTAATCTCAGAATATTTAAAATTTTTTACGATTTCATCGAGATATTGCAAGGCCAGATTCGATGTTAATAAACCAAAACTTTAAAAAAACATGTTCCGCAATATCGCGGGTAAATTAGCATTAGTTCTGTCCAAATCAATACCAAGAACTTATTCGTTATATCATCTCTCTGCGACTTTTCGTTAGAAAATGTTAAGTGTAAGATTACTAAATTCTAAGACTACTCAAAAAATAAATTTAATTAACATTTATTTTACTATATTTACAATATTAAAGGTATATAGTACAATATTTACCTATGAAGTTAAGGTAAGCCTCTCCACCTAATGCATGCGTTATAAGTCTTATCATATTGTGGAGTGCAATTCCTCGGTTTATTATAGAATTCGGTGGACTAAAAATACTCATATGTGAATACATATCCTTATCCATCAACCAAAATGCAATCGTTTTATCACCAACAAGGGCTTGGTCGTGAGATTCTACATATGCAACTGTTTTTTCCATCCATCTGCGATTACTAAGAGTCCAGACAATGTCTTCCATATTCCAATTTTCATCTTTTACTTCTTTCAAAAGCTTAATCCATTTATCGGGAATAGACATTCCTAATCGATAATCGAATCCCATTCCTCCTTCAATTATAGGTCTGTTAATAAATCACATAAAAAATAAAATATTAATAAAAAAAAAATGATTTCAAACATAATAGCATAGATACATTTTGATAAACTATGTTAAGACATTATTATACTGTTGTCCATTAAAATTACATTTCTCAAGATTTCATATTTAGCTAGAAACTTACAAATTAAGCACGCAAAATACATAAAAATACGTATCCTTCAAAAAAGTTTCTTGGATAAACCGTTACATGCATCGCAAGTTTCTGCGGTTTGTGCAAAGGATCCTGCACACACTAGTAGGGAAAGTGGTCCTAGTCAAATTGGCTGAAAATGTAGGGTAATGTAGTTTATAATATTTTGATCAAAAGTCTTCCACCCACAATCGCCAGTTTTGAGATACAGAGGGTCAAACAATCGATTTTACATTGCATAGTATATCTATATGAAATGTTTTAATCCTTAATATATCGAAAACTATCCATTTTTGACTTTTTGGCAATTGATAGTTGAAAATAGAGTATAGAATATTTCATGACTTCCTGATTAAAAGTATCAATGGCTACAATGTCCAAAAATAGATAGTTTCAGATATGTTAAGGATTAAAATATTTTATACAGATATACTGTACAATGTAAAATCAAATTTCACCCTCTGTGCCTTGAAAACTGGCCATTGTTAGACTTTGTGCCCATGAAGACTTTTGATCAAGATATCATAAACTACATTATACTACATTTTCAAGTTAACCCGGTCCACTTTCCCTACTAGCGTGTGCGAGGTCCTTTCTATTATAACGTAAGTTTTTGAGTGGAAATCAAAGAAATGCATCACAATGGCATGTAAATAGAAAGTGTACATGTATAATGAATGTGTCGCAGGCTAAAACATTTTACATAGTTTTTTAAAATTTAAGGGAGCTTGGAAATGATTGGGATCTAGATATTCCAGAAAAACGACTCCAAAAGATTTAGCTATACACCCCACTATGCCCATTTCAACTACTACTGAAAAAAGCCATGTAAAAATCAAGTGATTCTCAAGTTATTCTATCATGATTTTCATATGAGAATATTTTTTTCCAAAATTTTATTCATGTATGGTAACAACGAGGCTACCTGAATAGCCCCTTTGCATGGAGATTAGGATCTCGTTTTTTAAACTTTGTAACCACCAGCCATGGTCTGATGATTATCTGGTGGATGCCTAGTATAAGGCACGGCAATTTTTAGATGTACAATTTATTTATAAACGTATAAGAAATATTCATTGGCCAATAGTAGAACTGTGCGCGTTTTATACAAGGTGTTCCGCTATTGACCCCGCAAAATGAACTACTAGATAGAGGAGGAACTATTAAGCTATACGTACCTTTTCCGTTTTTCGTTTTTCGATTAAACGCATAATTTTTGAGTTATTCGCAATAGAAAATTTGGAAAATCAACCAATCAGTTCGCGTCTCTGCTACAGCAATGATGGTAAAAGAGCCTCTACGCTGTGGCAGGAACAGAGTTGAAAACACACTCGCACACGGCATAGACCAAGTCAGCGGCATCAGCACGCGACGGCCGAGCGGATGAGCGCTATTGCTTGTATTCGTCCTCTGTTTAAACGGCCGCGCGCGGGCTTGTGTTAGTCGAGTGAGACGTACCGTGTGCGAGTATCAGCGTCTGAGGAACATCAGCGTGTCCATGCGCTATTTCTTAATAGACTTCACGCAGATATTACATGCCTACGCTTAGCTGCGTAAGACTTACAAGGGGAACCCGAGCAGCCCGGGAAACCGATTTTGATGAAACTTTACAGAGACATTTTTTAATCGAAAATATCAGATTCATGTCTCATATTTTAATCAAAATATATGAGAAATCATGGTTTTCTTAAAACCTTTCTTGCAAGGCCAATATACATTGTACAAAATTTCACAAAAAAGATATCACAAGTTTAGAGAATAAGCAGGACCCATTTGACTAAAATCCGAGACACATAGCTAATATTTTCAATCAAAGAATGTCTCTCTAAAGTTTCATCAAAATCGGTTTCCCGGATCCCCTTGTTAGAGTACGTCGCACGTGCATACACGAAGCAAGCCTTACACTCGCATGCGAATAACTATCCATATTATTTATTTATTTTTATAATAATTTAAATTCGGGTGTAAACATATCTTGAAAATAAATACTCAAAAAAATGTCAAATCAAAATTAATTCTCTTAATGATACATATGGCTCAGTAAGAAATAGTACTTTTTGTACCTAGGCCGTAAAGTTCTACTTATTAAAATTCTACGCAAGGCCGAAAAGTTTTACGGCCGAGGTGCAAACAATATTTTTCGATATAGTATCCGTAAAGCTCGACTTTATGGACTGTTTTGAAGATTTTTTAACTTTACATACACGTGTCCATAAAGTAGCACTTTACGGCTTGAAAACAGTCCCTAAAGTGCTACTTTACGGATACTATATCGAAAACTCTTTTTTTACTCAGAAACCCATTCTTCAAATGAGACTAAAAGCGGTTTCTTATTGTAATTTAATAAATAAATACTAAGGAAAGTATTAATTACTAAGTAGATAATAAATTATTATTAACACATCATTTCCATTATATATCTTATTAACTTTCAGCGAGACCGTATGCGAGTAAATAAATCAAGAAATCTTCTACTTTAATAGCTGGGCTCAAAGCACTAAACTTAAAAATTTTTATTTTACATTCTTAATTTTTATGCACACAAAAACTTTAAAATTCTAGTCTTTGATTATGTCTCGATTTTCATGTTTTAGATTTATAACTATTTCTCCGTAAATAACCAGGCAAACTCTTGGCTTTTACATCCTAAGTCCGCAACTCACGAGTTTAATATTACAGTTCGTTAATACTTGATAAAACCTATAATAATAAAAACAAAAGATCGCGACAAACGCAAGTAATCTTGAATGGTTCAAAAATTATTTTGATGGAGTTTATAAATCTAAAGTGTATCGATAGTTTTAATTATTTTTAAATATCTTAAAGCAGTTTGCTGAAAGATTATAGACTTTAAGAAATTAAAAAAGGTACTTCTAATTATTTATTTAATATGCCAGAAAATCAATTTTACACTGGTCCACTGCCACCTATCAATATGTATGATTCTGACTCTGTCAGTCTTAAGGATCGTGAGAATTTTTTAGAGTGGTTCAGCGAGCATGTCATTAGTGTGTAACACTCACAAGTGTTAACAAATTATTCAAATTAAATATGATTCTTTAGATATAAGATAATTAAGTTTTATATAAATAGGTAGAATATTAATTAAAATTATCGATAGTAGAATAATGTTAATTATAAATATTTATATCAGAATAGAGTAAATTATTAATTATTCATATTGAAGATTGCGATAATAAGAAGGTATTATAAAAATAGAAATTCTATTCGTTATTATTAGTATATACAATGTGACAAAGTTCCAACGCAACACTTTTGAACTCAGTTTACTCAGAATTGAATTGAAGAAAATAGATGCGGCAGGTCGCGTTAGATTTGAAGTTTGGATAAGAATACAATGGTTTAGCCAGAATTACTGTAAAGTTATTGGTTGAAAAGATAAAAAAGTTATTTTCTCAGAAAAATATTTTAAGAGAATTTTTTTTATATACTCTTGTAGACGCATTAAAAATAAATTGAAAGGATATTTTTTAGTTAACATGAACATTTTTGTTCATTTTTAATAAGTATTGTTAATATTTATTACTCGCGATCGTTACCGGAAGTGCAGGAACAAAATGGCTGATGAACTAGAGTTGTACAAAGGCAGCTGACACCGGACACGTCGGATTTGCAAATCACGAGGTTACGTTGAAAATACTAATTGTTGTTCTGACTTTTCGACTTTTGTTCATATTGCAATTAAGATGCAATAGATGGTGGTAGATGAATGCTTTTAGATTTGCATTATTTTAATACTTAAATTGAAAATGTATAAATAATAAATAATGCCGTTACAATGAATATAGTAATATAAATAGAATTTTGTTATTGACTTGTGTTAGTTTAATATTTATAAAATTATAGTAAATAGTATCTAACTTTAGGGCTCATAATGATTTTTATTATGTTAACAATCATAGTTATTATTGTAGGGTTGAAAAGCAAACAGAATACAAAACAACAGATAATTTTATAATGCAAGGTAAATTATTTAAGTTTCAGTCCTGTTCTTTTTCGGTTTTCGCACGAGATTTATTGTAAGTGCACTCAATTAAATTAAGATTGAGATTTTGCTGAAAAAATTGTGTTAAGAATAATATTACTAATAATAATAGTAGTAGTAGTAGTGGTAGAGGTAGTGGTGGTGGTGGTGGTGGTCTCCCCCTATGTCGGACTCTCCTGTTTAAATGATCAGGCATACCCACTAAAACCCCTCCGCCATGAAAACACGTGGCAGTTGTTTTCCCTCCCCGCCGGCACCGCCGTGAGGCATTACTTCGGAGGGGGGGTGCCACGCATTCTCGCGGTTATTCCGCGCCTACCGGTCTGGGGCCGCCGTGTCCGGCTCCTCCCAAGAGGAGCCCTCTTCTAAGGACGGCTGCGGTATGCATGCCGTCCATATTCTGCTTCTTCTGGCGTAGGATCGTCTCTACAAATACGGCCACCCTTGTCCATTTCTCGTGACCCTGGAGCATGACACCAATGACGTTGTTCGGCGTGATGCTTCCAAGGTCCGCTGCAAGTGTCCCTCGTTCGACGCTCCACCTTCTACATTCAAAAAAGGTGTGGTTTGCGTCGTCCGAGGGAAAGTCACAGTAGCCACAGCTTGGCTCCTTTACCTTTCCCATCTTGTGGAGGTAGGAGCAGAACAAGCTGTGGCTCGTGAGAAATTGGGTGAGGTAATAGTTAACCTCGCCCGTCTCCTGGGCTAGCCAGGCGTCCAGTTGGCTAATTAGCCTTGCTGTCCACCGGCCCCTCTTCTGCCACTCATCTCTGCTGCCAGACCTGGATGGTGTTGGCTTTAGCAGTTGTCTGGGCGGCCGCTTTGCCCAATATCGGCTTCTGCTGGTGAACAAACTGACGTTCCTGGGCTAGTAGGTCGATGGGTATAACACCAGCGACCACCAGCACCGCGGGCTCGGAGACCGTGCGGTAGGAGCACGCAATACGGAGAGCCGCTCTCCGTTGCACTACGGCCATACGCTTGCGTATATATACGCGGCAGCGCGGAAAACTCCGCATGCACCCGATCCCGCGACATGTTTCCGTACCTCGATCTCTCCCTCGGCATTGGCACACAGGGAACAATCGGGATCGGACTTACAGCTCTTACCCACATGACCCTCCGCTCCACACCGGAAGCAGAGCTTACTCCGGTCTGGTCCCTTGCAGGCCCAGCTCTGATGGCCGTCGCCCAGACATTTATAGCACCTGGGCACTTCCACTTTTCGACGGATCCTACAGTTGACCCACCCGACCCTGATGCGATCGGACTTGAGCAGAGCCGCGGCGGCCGATTCATCGACCGACACCACTGCTACCCGCTTCGAAAAACTGCAATCACAATCTAATAATTATGATTGTGGTACTTTTGCTATAGCATTTGCTGTTTGTATTGTATTTAATTTATGCCCATGTACTGTACAATTCGATATTTCACAAATGCCTTCGCATTTATGGAAGATATATGAAACTCGGAATATTATAATGTTCCCTATTTTGAAAAATTTTCTGTATCAAAATATAAACTATGATTTTTCGTTTATTCCTATAAGGAAAAGTATTAAACATATATTTACTCTTAATGTAGAAAAGTTGAACTTCAAAGCAAAAGAAATTATATATAGTAAAAACAAAAAAATTTGCATTGAGCATCAAAGTCCACTGGAGATCGAAAATGAAATACCCTCTTGTAATTCACTTCAGTACATTGACTTCATTACAATTTCAGACAACCTTCATTTGGATAATAACTCTTTGCTTAATGAAAATGAAATAATTAGTAAAGTAGAATATACTAAATGCTATGATCAATGATAGCCATAAATTGGAAAATGAAGGTAGAAAGAATGCATTGTTTCCGGAACAAATTAATTCTGACGGAAAAAATGATTATGAACCCGAACTCAAGAAAATTATTAAAAAAAAAAATTAAAAAAAAGGAACAGATATTAACAGAAATGCAAACGATGGATAGTAAAGAAAAACTTAAACGTGTTAATGAAGCATTATGTAAGAAAAAAACTTATTGGAAAAATAAAACTGAACAATATAATAAATTAGAAGAAAAACAAATAAAGAGAAAACAACAAACAATGTTTAAAAGACAAAGCATAAATAATAATGAATTAAAACAAGAACGAGAAAAAGAAGCATTGCGTAAAAAGGAAGCTTATTTGAAGAGCAAAAATAATAATAATCATATCATGGAAGAAAAAAAAAAGAAAAAAAAAATTTTAAAATTGAAAAATCAGAATTGCGAAGATTTAAAACAGGAACATGAAAAGGAAACATTGCGTAAAAAAGAAGCTTATTTGAAGAGAAAAAATAATAATAATCACATCATAGAAGAAAAAAATATAAGAAGAACAAAACAAAAAATTAAAAAATTGAAAAATCAGAATTGCGAAGATTTAAAAAAGCAACATGAAAAGGAAGCATTTTGTAAAAAGGAAGCTTATTGGAAGAGCAAAAATAATAATAATGGTTGTATACAAAGACCAGTAACTATGTCAATAAAACGGAACAACAAATTAGATAAAAATGTATATAATGAAGCTTTTTGTAATGAAGTTACAATGATATTTGTGCGTAAAGATGGTCTACCTCCTACAGAACGTGATATTGTTATATATTCAAGACACGAAAAAACAATTAGTATTCCTTTAATAAGTAAACACAGTGATCTTATGACATATCCACTTATTTATCCAAACGGAGGATATGGATGGATGCCTTATATGAAATGTAAAGATAGCAATAATAATATTTCAAACTTAGAATTTTGTAATGATAGACTTTCTATAAGAAATGAATTTAATCCATATCTTAATTTAGGTAAAATTTCTCAGCAGGCGACAATTGACGCATTAGTAAAAATTGAAAGTTCAAGAATATATTTCATCAGAAAAAATCAAAATATTTTAAGAAGCGATTGTTATAAAAGCGTAATAGATTATTTACATAAAAAAAAGAATCTGAAAATATTAAAATCGGAAAAATGTTTATTTTACCATCAAATTTTACTGGAAGTCCAAGGTATTTAAAACAAAACTATGTTGATTCAATAAGTCTTGTAAATCGTTATGGAAAGCCGGATTTATTTATAACAATAACATGCAATCCAAACTGGAAGGAAATAATTGAAAATCTTGAAAAATATGAAACTGCAATTGATAGACCAGATATTATTGATAAAGTATTTTATCAAAAAGTAAAAGAATTTAAAGAAATGGTAGTTAAAAAAGGTGTTTTAGGATGAAGTTTGCTTATACTTATGATATTGAATTTCAAAAGCGAGGTCTTCCACACATGCATATGTTATTATTTTTAGATGAAAATAATAAAATTAATACTTCAGAAAAAGTTGATTAACTAATAAATGCAGAAATTCCAAATGACGATATATATCCGCAGTTACATAAAAGTGTGAAACAATTTATGATCCACGGTCCTTGCGGGGAACAAAACATGAATTCTCCCTGTATGAATAAAGATACAAAAATACAATGTACGAAAAATTTTCCAAAAAAATATAATAATAAAACAAGTTTTAATAAATCTGGATATCCATTTTACATGCGAAGAAATGATGGTAAAAAAATCAATTATAAAGGCAAAAATTGTAATAAGGTAGCTGATAATAGATATGTTGTTCCATACAACCCTTACTTACTGTTAAAATTTAATTCTCATATTAATGTAGAAGTATATTTGAAACATAAAATGTAGAAATAATATTTGAAACAAAATTGATATATTGAAGCACATTCGAGATTTCAGAGTATGTACGCCTATGTATATTTTTGAAACAATGTCTTACGACTTTGGGTAGGACAAAAAAATTTTATTCTGTTTACAGTATCAGCGAATACTATCGGCAGATTAAAACATTTTGATTTTTTCTTATAAAATATATTCTTGAGCTTTCAACTTTTACAAATGCATCAATCATTCCCTGTTGAGAAATTTTTCCCAAATTAAGATATGGATTACATTCACTTCTTATGGAAATTCTATAATTATAAAATTGTAAATTTGAAATATTGTTCTTTTCATTTTTACATTTCATATTAGGCATCCATCCGTATCCTCCGTTTGGATAAATAAGTGGATATGCCATGGGGTCAGTGTGTTTACTTAATAAAGGAATACTAATTGGACTTTCATGTCTTGAATATATAACAATATCACGTTCTGTAGGAGGTAGACTATCTTTTCCTACAAATATTATCGCCAATTCATTACAAGATTATCAGTGAAAAAACTTATGAAATATTCAATTCAAGCAAAATTTTAACTGGAAAAAATTTTGGAAAATTAGTGTTAATTCCGAGAATAAATTTATCACCATATAAACAAGAAATACCACTTAATATGCGTCGAAAACAATTTCCCATTCGATTAGGTTTCGCAATGAAAACAAATAAATCACAAGGCCAATCGTACAATGAAGTTACTATCTACCTACCAACACCAGTGTTTAGTCATGGTCAGATGTTGTAAAATATTTTAGAATTTCAAATATTATCAATATAAGATTGTACAAGGAACTGTGCCTACATGTTATGCACAATTAAAACCTTGTATGAATTTAAATTATAATTAATATAAGATTGTACAACGAACTGTGCCTATGTTATGCACAATTAAAACCTTGTGATTATTGAAATAATATTATTATAAGATTGTACAAGGAACTGCGCCAATGTTATACAACAATTAAAACCTTGTATAAATTTAAATTATTATTAATATAAGATTGTACAAGGAACGGTGCATATACGTTAAGCACAATCAAAACGTTGTATATGAATTTTAAATATTATTAATATATGATTATACAAGGAACTGTGCCTACATGTTATGCACAATTAAAACCTTGTATGAATTTAAATTATAATTAATATAAGATTGTACAACGAACTGTGCCTATGTTATGCACAATTAAAACCTTTTATGAATTTAAAATATTATTAAATATAAGATTGTACAAGGAACTGTGCCTATGTTATACACAGTTAAAACCT
>UELU01000097.1:3837-16770 GCA_900490025.1 Megastigmus dorsalis
TTTTTTTTTTTTTTTTTTTTTTTAATTGATTTTTTCATACCTATCATTAGGTTGAAAAATTGTTATTTTCATTACGTTTAATAAATTATTCGAAAAGCAATATATTAGTGTTTACTAAAACCATGGAAAAATTACACATTATACCTTTTTAGTTGAAAATACATGTAATATTATATTTATCTCAAAATCCAAGTAAAATTGGAAATATATTTAAATTTTTAAGCATAAAAAATAAAAATACACCTTTTTTATAAGGAAATACATGAGTGTAAAAAAATATATGCACAAATATAATAAATGCATCTACCCGTAATTTTAAATTGAAAATATTTGTAAATTTGATTAAAAGTAGCATCACTACTTTGTTTATCGAAATTAGTTTTTCACTGTTTGAATGGCAGTAGCAAGAGTGATAAATTATTCAAGCTTTCTTAATAAAGTATTATACTCAAGCCGATTCAAGCTATCCTAAGCCCTTCAGGGAGCAATAAAGTTTGTACAAGTTCCATACCTATGTGGCGCCCCTGTCGAACCCGACGAGAGTGACTGTGCGCACTGCGACCACCAGCGACTGGTGGGGCGAGAGTATTACTGACGAAGCGTGGCTTTCGTTAAGCGCTGTTGCTGAGCCGTCCTTGGCTTAGTGGGTAAGGCGCTAGCCTGCTAATACAAAGCGACTCAAGTGGTCGTGAGTTCGATTCCCGTCTGAAGCTCGAAAATTTTTCGGGCTTTTTTCGGACGGAAAAAGAACCTCGACTACGGTATTTGGAAAAAAAAAAGTCCCGCTGGGCAAAATTATTGAACAATAACAAGTCCCACTGGGCAAAAATTGAATAAAAAAGTCCCACTGGGCAAAATACCAGGTAATGGCCTAAGCTCACCAGCAAAAGGCCAATAAAAACTATTAAAAAAAAAAAAGCGCTGTTGCTGCACCGGAACCAGTTCGCCCAGAGACCTCGGCATGAGCACACCTTTGCCTAGACAGTCGCGTCGCTTCTTACCACTGTCTCGCGAGGAACACCACAGCTCTGGCTACATTCGTCAAGAATTTAAAGAGACAGTTTTAAAATCAGTCTTCGTGTACATTCCTGTAAATAGTTTCAATTGTCATGAGTGTAAATAAATGAGCATCTTCATAATAAAGTGTTGTGTGTGTGCGAGGCTTATTATGCAGCGTGTGTCCTACTTCTTGCTCCCAGCCTCAGTAAAGAATAAGGGAGTGAGACAGAAGGTTACTTTAACCTCTCAATACTCCAAAATGGTGACTCCGAACTACTGGCAAGCAGTAGACAAGTGCAGTGCAGTGACATAAAAAACAATTACTACTTAAACAATAAAAACTAGAAACTAAATCAGAACAGTTCTTTTTGTGTGGGTGTGCAGTGCGGATTTTGTGCTATGCTATCTCGCACGCCGTCGAAAAAGGCGCTAAGCAGTTTGCCGGTTCGAGAGCTCGACGCGCAAGAGTCTGACGGGGTTTCTCCCTCTCCCTCGGACGATTTTCATAGTCCGTTGCAGCAGATCAACGAATTTTTCGCACCAGTAGCAACATCTCAGCAGGCCACCATTATGGAATTACACAACGACGCCCCAGCAAGCAGAACGCCGCCATCTTTACAATTCGGAGGGACGCCGCCGCCATTTTTGAATTTAGAAGGCACGCCGTCTCCATCCTTGTTTACTGGCGAGCGACACCACACACACCTCCAGCAATCAATGCACAGCAACGGTCATCCGTCGAAATGAATCAACCGCAGTTACAGCAGCAACCAGCCGGTACACATCAATCTTCACTGCTCAATAACAACTTGGCTCCACCGGTAGAAAACGCAGTCGAAGCTATTGGAAGCTACCGCCTGCCGGCTTACTAGGCAGAGCAACCAGAGCTCTGGCTCTATCAGGTTGAGTCGATGTTTACAACGAACAGAATACTCTCGGATGAATCAAAATATCATCTACTGGTAAGTGCCTTATCCTCTAAAGCTCTCACGGAGGTGGCGGACCTGATCAAGTTGCCACCAGCGGTAGGCAAATATGAGTACCTTAAGAGGAACATCATCGCGCGTTTCACGGATTCTGCGGACCGCAAGCTGCAAAAGATGCTAAACGAGTTGGAGCTTGGAAGCAAAAAGCCGTCTCAACTCTATCGTCAAATGGCCGCGCTCGCAGGGGACAAGGCTTCGCCGGACGTTCTCCGCGTCAAGTGGCTCGCGCTCCTGCCGCAGAGCGTGCACGATGTACTCAAGATTTTTAAAACTAATGCCACTTTGGATGAACTTTTAGCCGCTGCAGATTCTCCTCGAGAACCTCGCTGCGCCAGCCGTTGCAGCAATCAGTCGATCATCGTCTCCAATGAACTCATCTGCTACAAGTTCGCGTTCAAGCAGCCCCGGAGGCCGTGGAGAGTTACGACCACTGCTGCTACAGCTCATCGAGTTAAATAGGGAAATTCTCAACAAACTATCGCTTGGAAACAACGGTCGCTCACGTTCACAGCTGCCTTCTCATCAGCAGTACCGCTCCATGTCACGGACTCTGCGACCTTCAAATGGGCTATGCAGGTATCACTACCGTCATGGCGCGTATGCGCACCGATGTCTGATGCCTTGCTCCTACAAGGCCCCAGCAAACCAGCAGACCATTTAGGGAAACTGATCGACCTGCCGTCCGTAAGCGCAGCGGGCGACAGTACCATCACAGCCTACCAGGATCACCGAAGTCGACGAGAGCTCCGGTTACGCATTTTCGACAGAAAGACGGGCGCCAAGTTCCTAGTGGATTCCGGATCAATAGTCTCTCTGCTCCCCCGCAAGTATGCTGGCTACCGACCAATGTCGCATGCGCTCCTTAAGTTAACTGCAGCGAATAGATCCGTCATCAAGACGTATGACCAAACCAAAGTCGCGCTTGACTACGTCGTGCCCTAGAATGGGCTTTTATAATTGCAGATTTTGCAGTACCGATAATCGGGACGGATCTTCTTGCTCACGATGGTCTTCTGATAGACCTCAAGCATCGTCGACTACTTGATGCCACAACCTCTCGCCAAGCAGAGGGCCTTCTTCACCGCACCGCAATCTTCAACATTTCTGCCGTGACAGCTGCCACACTTCCGCACTTCTCATCGAACTCCTACGTTGCCAAGCTACTTCATAAGTTTCACGTCAGCACGCCGACATGTATTTCGCCAAGCGGTGTCACGACGTCTGACGTCGCCCATCACATAGATAAATGCGAGTTTGCCAAGGAGCATGTCATGTTTTTGGACTTTGCTGTCAGCGCCAACGGTTTCAAACCACCGCAGATCAAGGTACGTGCTATCGCAGATTATCCCAAGCCGGACACGATAATGGATCTTCGTCGATTTCACGGCATGATAAATTACTTCCGCCTGTGCATCCCGCACGCAGCCCAGCTTCAAGACACCTTTAACGGATTTTCTCAAGAACTCTAAGAAGCGGGATAGAAAAGAGGTCAATTGGACACCGGAAGCCACGGAGGCATTCGAGTAATGCAAGCAAAGCTTTGTCGACTCCACATGCACCAGCTTTCTCTCGCCACATGCACCCCTCGTCCTCACTACTGATGCCTCGGATATCACCGTAGGTGCCTCACTAGAGAAATTTGAAGATGAGAAGTGGAAGCTATTGGGTTTTTACTCGGGCAAGCTCAGCCCTGCCGTAAACGAGATATAGCACCTATGATAAAGAGCTTCTCGCTATATATAATGCAATAAAATTTTTTGAACACGTTTTAGAGGGTCGTCATTTTACAGTCCGCACGGATCACCGGCCTCTGGTTTATGCCTTTGCAGACATCTGGACCTAATTGCACAATTCACCACAGACATTCAATACCTCAGCGGGGACCAGAACCCAGTTGCAGATGCTCTCTCTCTCTCTCGAGTCAATACAATCACCATGCCAACAACCCTGGATTCAACCATCGTACATCAAGAGTAATCTACGGACAATGAGCTTCACGGACTACGCGCCAACTCCAGCCTCAATCTATAACCCTTGGTCATCGACGGTAACAGAATATTCTGCGATATTTCTTCAGGTACTGTTCGGTCGTACTTACCTGCTAACCTCAGAAGAAAGGCATTCGATGTGTTCCATGGTCCCGCTCGTCCAAGTGGTCGTGCTACCTCACGTGCTGTAAAAGAAAAATTTATCTGGCCAGGCCTCAGAAAGGACGTACTGAAGTGGACACGCACCTGTCAAGCCTGCCAACGTGCAAAAATACATCGTCACAATCGTAATCGACCAACCCACATGGAGGTCCCAGGATAGAGATTCAATCATGTCCACCTCGACTTAATCACATTGCCGTTATGTGACGGTTTTCGTTACTGTTTAACCATTATGGACAGGTTTTCCAGGTGGCCGCAGGCGGTTCCACTTAAGGATATGTAGGCAGAAACAGTGGCATCCGTATTATATGCAAATTGGATTGCACAGTTCGGTACGCCGCTCACAATCACTACTAACCAGGGCATGCAGTTTGAGTCGGCCTTATTTACTTTACTGGCTCGACTGTGCGGTTTCAACAAGCTGCACACCACACCTTATCACCCACAGTCAAACGGCGTCTTAGAAAGGTGGTACAGAACACTTAAAGGTGCCTTGATGTGTCAGCCACGTTTGCCTTGGACTCAGCTGCTGCCAACTGTTCTGCTAGGACTACGAACTACATACAAAGAGGATATGAGAGCCTCGCCAGCAGAAATGCTTTTTGGCACTACCCTTAGGGTGCCTGACGAATTCTTTGTCACTCAAGACGTCCCAACAGATCCGCACATCTTCGTGGGAAAGCTTCAAACGTACTTCAGTCTAATTAAGCCTGTCCCTACTGCTCATCACATTAAACCTCATCAGTATTCGCTCAAAGATTTAGAAAAATGCTCGCATGTTTTTAGGCGTATAGATGCTGTGAAGCCACCGCTGATGCCACCGTATACAGGGCCACATGAGGTCATCAGACGCGTAGATGACAAGCGTTTCGTCATCAACGTTGATGGTGCACCAAAGACCTTATCAACGGACTGCCTGAAGCCAGCCTATCTGCATCTCGATGATCTCTATGAGCCTGCCGTTCCTCGGCCTACACCATCGCCATCAACACCTGCTGCACCATAGAGACGTTCACCTCCAAGAGTCACCTTTTCGCTCCCTTCACCGACTGTGAAGGTCACTGGGCAGTGAGTACCCGTGGCGCCCCTGTCGAGCCCGCCGAGAGCGACTGTGCGCACTGCGACCACTAGCGAGCGCACTGAGCATCCCCGGAAGCAGCGACTGGTGGCGCGCGAGTATTACTGACGAAGCGTGGCTTTCGTTAAGCGCCATTGCTGCACCGGAACCAGTTCGCCCAGAGAGCTCGGCATGAGCACACCTTTGCCTAGACAGTCGCGTCGCTTCTTACCACTGTCTCGCGAGGTACGCCACAGTTCTCACTACACTCGTCAAGAATTTAAAGAGATCACTTCCTACACTTTTCTAAAGTAGAATATGATCATTGTACTCTTTTAATAAACCTCTGAGTCTATTTTTTCGCTAGAAAACTTTCAACTGTGTGGTATTCTGAATTTGTTTATCAATTTTGCAATAAAAATAAATTTACAATATAAAATTACTAATCTGTGATCATATTTGCAATTAGAGACCTATAAATAAATATGTAAAATCCTCGAGTAAATTTTTGTGTTAGATAATACTTTTAATAACGCGAACTGAATTATTGTATTCATTTTACAATAACAATAGTTTCTCAATATAAAATTGCAAATGATATTAATGATATAATGCAAAATATATACTTATTATACGCTCTTTACGTAGTACACGCCATGTGCCTTTCGAAATGGCACACATTTTAAGAATTTTTAAATTTACTCTTACACTACCCCTTTAATTGTTAATATTTTATTGTCACTTTTTTAAATAAGTAATTATTATTATTTTCCCTCATTCATTTACCTTCATTCTAATGTGTATTAGAGAAAAATATCGTTATTAGGAGAAATGCATTGTGAAAAAAAAGTTATATAAAAAAAATTTTTCAGGTGACAAGAATCGAACCCTTGTCGCACGAATCGACAAAACGATGGTGCACAGCGCTTTAATGCTCTCGGCCATCATTACAAATTAAAATCATAGGTATGGAACTTATACAAACTTTTTTGCTCCCTGAAGGGCTTAGGATAGCTTGAATCGACTTGAATATAATACTTTATTAAGAAAGCTTGAATAATTTATCACTCTTGCTGCTAAATTAGTAGCACATTTTTCTCCGTCTAGATATTGATATAAAGTAGAAATTTTTATCTTATTATCATAAAATAATTTTTTATAATAATTCAGTTACTTATGCTTTGAACTTTTTTTTTATTTATCTTGTTGATTATTAAAATAAAAAATTTATATTGAAATAATTTATTAAAAGGTGCCATTTGGAGTAACATAGAGAGTCGTAATAGGTTTTTCAAAACTATTTTGTTACGAATTGTTAAATTAATTGTGGTTTAAGTAATTAATTGAAGAAATAAACTAAAGAAAAAAAGTAAATCTAATATTTTACTTATGCAATAATTTAATACCGATATTTGGCTTGTTTGCCGTAGTACTAAATAAAGAATATATTTATAATTTTTTTTATAATAAAAGAATTATACCATTTTTTTAAACAAATTTTCAAATGACTGTATAAAGTATACTTTATACATACTAAATAAAAAAAATTATTTGAAAAGAATACTTTGTTATTACTATTTGAATACTATAAGTATTAAGTTAATGTGGACATAAGAGCATTCTTAAAGAACTCTTTTTTTGAAAAGTGTGATTATTGAGACTTTACATTAGAAATGAGTAAACTCAATTTTTTATAGGACCGATATAAAGTAAATAAAGCTGTTGAAAATAGTATGAAAAAAGTGTCCATCCCGTCCATAATCGGTTACTAAAAAGTAACAGTTTTTGCTAAAAAGTGATAATTTCTGATAGTTATTGTAGAAATTCTGAAAATTTTTTTAATTTTTATCAAAAAATATTTCCTTTTTAGCAAAAATTATCTAAAATTATCAAAAATTACAAAATTATTATCATAATAGATAGGGGTTCAGAAAAAATTATCAAAAATGATCACTTTTTATCAAAAATTATAATTTTATAAATTTTTTTAAAAATTACCAAAAATAATTTTTCCTTATTAAAAATTATCAACCACTATCACTTTCTATAAAAAATTATCATACTTTATAATTTAATATTCTTCTTTAAAAAGATTAGCTTTTTTAAAATTAAAATATTCAAAAATTCAAATGGTAACACTAAATAAATGCACAAAATCAACGTGAACCTTAATTTTGTATGATTAACCTATTAACACCCAATCTACTCAAAATGGACACTTACCCAAAAAAAATAGTTTTTTCAACAGATAAGAAGCTGAAACTGGGTTCCTAACGTAAAATTGGCATTTCTTTGAGAATTTCGCATTATTTTTTAGCTTTAGTCCCTCTTTATGCTCGAAAATGATTTGGGAAAGGAGTAAAATACCCAAAATGAAAGAATAGTGGACAAACAAATATAACAAATAAAACTTATAAAACGAGATTGAAATATACAGGATTTCTTTTTTTTTCAAATGAATTTTATATTTTTTTAATTGTGATCTAATAGGAGGGAAATTAGGGGTTCGTTGGGGATGAAAATATAATATTCACGTGAAACCAAATTTGAATGCTTCAATTCCAGTTCATGCAAATATCATTTTTTCACTCCATCTAGTCTGTATATTCAATCTCTACTGGAGTGCATACTCCATCAACAATTAGCAAAATATAAAATTTATTTGAAAAAAGATGAAATCCTGTATATTTTGATCTTGTTTCATAAGTTTTATTTCTGTTTGTCCAATGTTTCTTTCATTTTTAGTATTTTACCCCTTTCACACTCCATTTTCGAGTATATAGAAAGGTTGAAGCTCAAAATTAATGTGAAATTCTGAAAAAACAGCCAATTTTACCTAAAGAAACCCATTTTCTACTTTTTTGGTAAGTGCCCGTTTCGATTGGATGTCAATGAGTTTATAAAAAGAAAGTGGATATTTTAGCAGGGATAATATCTGATAAAATAAATTCATTTCTGAAATAATGTAATTTATCTATAAAAAGTGAAAAAAGTTAAAAAAAATAATGTTCCTCAAGGGAAACATCTGTAAAAGAAATTTATCACATGGACTCATGTATTTTTTTAATTATATGATATATCACCTTTTTAAATGTTCCAGATTTTAGCCAGTGAACACATTCATCCAAATTAATCATTGTACTCAAATTATTGTTTATATATTATAATGTAATATCAATCTACGATAATAATTATATTATTGGAGACAACCAAGTAATCTCTACGATCGAAATTTCCTAGGTAGATGCAATCTTTATGTTCCCTTTAGAAACGCTGTACCAAAATTTCGGCAGCTATAAATACTGCATCTATTCCAACATATAAATATTGTGTATTTGTAAAAAATGCTATCTAATGTAGATTAAGTAACGCATTATTATATACCTTCCGTTTTATCTGCGCATGTTTAGTTCAGAAAAAAAAAAATAATGTTGATCCCTACTGAAAAAAACACGTGATAAAGCCACGTGATAAAACTACGTAAGAAACCACACGCTAAAACCACGTAATAAAATGTTACGTCTAGGGAGCGTAACGAAGGCTTGCAGCGTCATTGAGAAGACATCTGGAGACATCACTCTCACTCTACTTCTTACGCGCCCTGCGCATTATAATTTCCAATTAAACCTTTTACTCATCTACGCCTATTAAATTATTGCCGCCCATCCGTGCGCTCGACGCGAACTGGGGAAACTTATTTTCAAGTCAATTTTTCGTCACTGACGAGTCATTTAGCTGTGTGCAATTTAATTACATAAATTACATTTAATATTTATTCTCTTCGTTACGCTCCCTAGATGTAACACTCAGTGCGAATTTTTGACGTTGAGAATTGGTAAAAATAACTATTATCGGAAATAAAGTTCTTCTAATATTTTCTTCTTGTTCGTGAAAATGAAGATGAAGGAAATTAATTGAGAAACGTTATCACATGGAGCAAATTAGAATCTATCGATTTCTCTGCAGAAAATTTTTTCAATTACAATGCTGTTGGATAGTGTACCATAGGCCTCCAGGCGAGATTGACCTTTGCTTATATCTCATTATCTCCCTACTTGTAACGGAACGCATTAGAGAGACTCCAACGTACGTGCTACGATAATTTCTTGTTATTTTTTTTTAAAAACGTGTATCTGCTGCAGAGCTTTTCCACAATGCTAAAAAATATTGAAAACCTTTTGAATGATTTAGAAAAAATAGAATTGGAAGTAAGTTTTGTTTATTATATATCATATTGTTTATGTTTACATTTCGGTTTTATTTAATTTTATATGTACACAAAAGATGGGAATTAATAATATATTTTAAAATATAACGTTTAATACGAACTAAAATGAATACATATGTATTTGAATTGTTGTCGCTAGAAGATATGATGTCATTACTAAAGAAAAAGAATGAAATTATTTATATTTACATTTTAGATGAACATTGTGCATTAATTTTCGTAGGTGTCGTTTTATATATCAAAATATATAATTAAATATATTTTCACAGAAAACAAATTAATTAAATAAATGATTTGAAAATATTTGTATGTATATCCATTAAATAATATCCTTATTTTATTAGTTTACACAGAAACCTCATGTTATTTTCTTTGTAAGTAAAAAATTTATCTGTATACATCCTGAATCATTAATCATTCGATCACTGTGTATATTATAATAGGTAATAATAATTTAGCTTTACATGATATTATAGAATAAGGTTTCATTTAATAAAAGCTGATAAAATTGAAAAAAAATATAAAAAAAATATTTTATTTAAAAAACTGTGCCATCTTTTTAGAATAGATATTAAACACCAGTTACCAGACACCCGAATCTCCAATGAACAATTTATAGAGAACCTTTGGAGGCACCAAAGGACTGGTTGCTGTAACGGTAGTCCTTTATGTGCACCAGTCAACACAAAAATTTCGGCTTATGGTGTCTGGTAGCTCGTGGTGGGTGGCTGTAAGAAAGTTTTCTAGAGGTACCAGATGCCATGAAAAATGATTCGATGAGTGCTTGGTGTCTGGTGGTTGGTGGCTGGTGGATGTAAGGTAATATAGACACCAGATATCATGAAAAAATTTTCAACATGTGCTTGGTGGGTAAATTTCAAGTTGGCTATGCAATAATTAATATAATTTTTTTAAAAAATATGAATGATTGTATTAACATTACAACTAAATTTTTTCTGGAATAATTAAAATATAAGATTAATAATTGTTTAATTTATTGTATACAGTTTTATTAACACAAATTTATATTTTTTCATCATCTAATATTATTCTTATAAAACCTGTATTGATATAATCGTTTCATAATTGTATCAACATTAAACATTAGAAGATTTATATCTGCTTAAAAATCTAGAATCATTAGTATTGTGTACTTAAAAATTTGAAACTTTCATTTATCCTCAATTCTTACTACTTTATTGTAGTCTTCAAAAATTTAGAAGAATGCCCTTTTGTTTTAATTGGCTTAGTCGGTTGAATATTTGAAAGTTTTTCATCATCAATACTGAGATTATTGAACATATTTTGAATTTCAGGTGGGTTAGTTTTACCATAACTGTGTATAGGTATACGTCTAATCCATGAGATCATAGATCCTTCAATTCCTCTAATACTTTGACTTTTCTGTCAAAAGATGCACCATTCAAAATAGCTACAATTTCAGTTATATTATTCATCAGTTAAGATATATGCCTTCTTTTTTGAAATACTGTTTTCTATTTTTGATTTGGTACTTTTGTGATCATATAAATGCAGTTGATATGATTCCAAGTTAAGTGGATTAGTGCTATTTTTCAATCTTTAGAGAAAAGTAGTAAATTGAAATGTTTTCTAACTTTGAAAATATGACTGCAAGGTAGACTGTGTTAGTCCAAGTGCCAGGGAAAAAAAGACTGATTTTAGTTTTAAATGTAAGTAGAGATATTTCAGTGCTTATTTATTTATATGACGGTGTAGATTTTGATTATCAATTTTACGACAGGATAAAGTGAACAGAACATTGTTTAAAAAATGCATAAACATATTTTTTGACATTTTACAGAATATGAAGATGAGATATTTGGTCCTGCTGTAAATATATTCAATGTGTTTATTCCATTTCATGTTAGTGTCAAATATTATGCCTAGATATTTTGTATTCTAGATTCTTTTAATTTTTATGCTTTGTATATTTATACGTTATGTAAAGTTAACAATCGTCAAAGAACCATATAGAATCCAATTTGTTTATTTTAAAGCTTTTATTGTGATGTTTCGAAGGTTTTAATTATCATACTTTCATATTCAGATTGCATACCAACTGTTATGTATGTAGGTTTATAGATAACTAGAATTCCAGTAAGGGAGAAATAATGTATCTAGTGTATATTATAAATACACTTTTATTACATTAATAACTATATACAGTGGAGGTTTGAGCGTCTGCTCTGTTCTACACTAAGAGACTTTCGGCGTGGCTGATACTCCGTAACTGAGCAGTCGGTGCTCAGAAAGAGAACTGTACCTACTCATATGACGCACGCTGCTGCTACTCCGACTGATACTCCGGAGCACGGAGCATTCTTATACACGGAGAAAAATGTGCTACTAATTTAGGAGCAAACTGCTGCTACTAAAACAGTATCAGACCTCTGCTACTAAATCAATAGCAAAATGCTACTCTATTTGCCGCGGCTTGCTACTATTTCTGTAGCAGGCGCTTGCTACTACCTTAGTAGCAGAGCTGCTGTAAAATTTATAGCAATCTGCTACTAATTTGACAGCAGGCTGCTACTAATTTGGTGTGTAAGAGTCTCTTGTAACCCCACTCCTTCGCCACGCACCGCCCCTCACCAGGTAGCCCCGCATGACCCCGCGCGACGCGTTTTGCGGTAAGGGGATGCAGTAGCGTCCCCCCTCCTCAGTATTTCTCTTCCAATTATATAGAAAAACGATAACTCATATAGACCTCATCTTGTACAAAATGCTTTATTATATCGAGCACTACGCCGCTCAAGTCCAAATATTACTCAAAATTATCAATATAAAAAGTTATAAGCATAAGTAAGTATGAACATAATTTTAAGGTTAACTTTTCAAACATAAACACCTCTTACCTCTTCCAATTATTTGCAAAAACGACAAATCAAATTACTTTCATATTGTACAAGATGATACATTATATCGAGCACTACGCCGCTCAACTCTAAAAGTAGTAGAGTTCTACTATAGAGAGACATAACAACTGACGTCACACTGTCCCGTAGCCGGATTTGTTTTGTTTATACTTGAGCTCATCTTAATTGTCTATTTACATAAACATGCATCTTTTAACTCAGTGTAAATAGACACCCAGCAAAGTGCCCAATGCAGGCCTGTATTCGTTTTTCGAGTGTTCGTCGCATATAAATACGCAAGAATCGGTATCGAAATAAATTACTCGCGAACCTAATTTTTCTAAATATGTGTATAGTTTAAGACGAGCCTGCGCAGTGGTATAAGCGGCGATCACAACATTTGTATTAGGAGCCGGCTCCACGGCCTCATCCCTAAATCGCCAATTCGCATATAAAACATCATCATTGACGGTCAGTAAGTCGAACACGTTTTTTTCAGGGCTGACTAACAGTTTGAGCAGAGACTCTCGAGTTTTTATTATCTCAGTCTGCTTCAAGTTGCTACGTTGACCGAATTTACCCCAAAAAGAATTTAAACAGTTTTGCAACGGCACGTAAGCCTGAATTTTTTTCTATC